>CM023487.1:3840329-4026824 GCA_013339685.2 Hyalomma asiaticum
AGACTAGCACGGTCTTCCTCGTAGAAACAGCCGGACGACGTATTAGCAATGAAACTGCGGCACTGGAAAGAGCAAGCTCTTTTTGTCACGCGCTGGAAAATGTCTATTTCGATGGGCCACTCCGCATTACCAATTGTTCTTTCAAAGGCGCAGCAAGGGCGGCGCCGTATTCCCCTTGGTTGGCGCAAAACAGAGTGCCGTCTACACTCGCAGTGCCGCACGAAACTCTCCAGACAGAGCTCGGACTCTAAAAAGCAGGAAGTAAAGGCGCGAGCAACAGGTAGAAAGGGAAAGGTCTGCGAGCCGTTGCCGGCGTCCGAGAATAGCTTCTAGCCAGACGGTGTGCCTTATATCCCACCTTTCGCGCGCCCGCGGAGGGCATAAATTGGGACAGAAGCAATACCGAAAAGCAGTGCACGGAGAGGGAACGAGCCCGACGGCGTGCTTGCACGACGACCACTCTTGGGCAGCGAAGGCGAGAAAGCTAACCTCGAGACGAAGCGCAAGGACGCGACAAACTACGAGCAGCAACAGCATCGTTAAACGAGCCACGATATCAGAAAGACGGGAAAGACACGGCGAAGGGGTTTCCAGGCACCGCGTCAGGTACCGCACACGCTCGTGCAATAGCCGTATTATTCCTGCGGCAAAAAAAAAAAAAAAAGTCGGGGAAGAGTCCAATGTAAGTACAGGAGAAGACAACACGATGTATCTTCTACTCTTCTTCGCATAATGAACCCTTACCAACTCGCTCAGCTTTCTGTCGCTCTATGTAGTGAAAAGTTAGGCTTTATTTCGGAGCTGGTTATCCATATAAGCACGTATACAGCGCGAAGGAGGGCGACACAGGGCAGCGAACGTGTCACCTCTCTGCTCATCGTGCTGCACGTGAATGTAATTTGAAAAGGGTTTGATTGTAGCGAGCAGTTGTCTCCAAGCATCGGTTAACGATACCTACGATATCGAAACTGGCTGGTTGTGTGCCCATGCGAAAAGCTGCAGCAGTACGTGGAACGTGCGATTTTGAAAGCACGCGTATTCGATCGCTTATCCACGATATTGTACTGCTTTGGCAGCGCAAGACTAAAGCGCGTATGTCTACGCAAGGTGGCGATGACAGCACGACGCTGT
Organism: Hyalomma asiaticum; assembly: GCA_013339685.2. NCBI lineage: Eukaryota > Metazoa > Arthropoda > Arachnida > Ixodida > Ixodidae > Hyalomma > Hyalomma asiaticum. Next base: position 3,841,461 of record CM023487.1, read on the forward strand.
TCTGAACCTACGCGGACCACAGTGGGTTAACCGTCAGACAGAGGCATCGCGAGGACGTGAAGATCCTGTACACTCAAAGCTTGCTGACGATGCTAGAGGCTTAAAAGTTGTTATAAATGAAAGAAACACATTCAGACCTGTTTATACAAACCTATAAGTCGGCCATGCTTCCAATATATGAATTGATACGGTATTCAGCAGTGTCGTCATAACCAGGGCCACGGCAAGCAGCGCTGCGCGTGCGTGCGGCGAGCGTTCTGCGGACGGATTAAATGATCCGGCTAACGAGTTATACATATCTCTCACGGGCGAGCGCTGCTGTGTGTTGCGTGTTCGGTGCCACGCTAAAGAAGCTTCGCTCGAGTTCGTACGAGACGCTTCGCCGTCTATACTCGCAGAGGAGAATGAAACGGCGAGAACGGGGCTCATCGCACGGCGCGTGCCTCTTGGAAGGCCAAGAAGACACGCACGCAACGTTCTCGGTGTCTCGGGAAAGAGCTACGGCGAGCTATTAATTCCATGCACTGCAGTGAACGTCACGTGCCACAGTGCGTTAACCAGAATAAAGAACCACAGGGATGGCTTCTCCGTTGAACGTAGCAACGACGGGCCTCCCGATAGGTCTCGTGGCCAAAGCTACAATAAATCAGCTGTTTGATTTCGCACGAACTTTATACATGTTCCTCTGGTACGTGTGCTGTCTCGGCCTGCTTAAACAATCGCTGAAACGAACCAGCCAGGCCCAGAGACTGTCCTGGTTTGACTAGAATTTTCGCGAAATGATTATTACAGCACAACGGGACAGCGTTTTTCCTGTTCTCTCGAACACGTAGCCAGCACTCCTCGCTTATCGGCCACGCCGAATTTCCACTTCAATGCACGATTTTGACGAGACGGAGCGCAGTACCGTCCGCGATCCCCCGTCCTTCTCCCTGAACAGCCCGAGGAGGCCATAGCGTTGCCATCGCGTAGAAACAAATAGACAGCGCGAGTCGCCGCCGTCACGTGATTGAGGGAATTTCCGTACGTTCGCCGCTTTCTCTCTGCGGATCTCCTTTCCCAGCCGGAATCCTCGTGCGCCCTAACTGCCTGTTTTTCCCACTCGCATGTTTGCGTGGGTTCGCGCTCGTAATTTCCATGTACATCATTTCGCCATTTTCTCCTTATGGCTCTCGGCAGTTCGATATTTATCGCCTTATTAGCCGAATCGATAGATCGTTGGTGTCATTTTCTTATAATCACGTGTTCATACGTTTTATCCTCCAAAGTAGTTCACTTGCGCTCTCGCTTTCTCGTTCATTCATATGGAACGTTAAAGAACTGAAAAAAAAAACAAATAAAGTAAAAATTCGGAGTACTCAATGACGTTGGCATAACGGGCGCTAGCTAGGAGATATTGGCAGAAAAAAAGCGGGGCTTCTGTTCGTAGCAACTTCACGAAATACACCAGGAATGAAACAAAAAGAAAACGTGGGGCACGAATGAGGGAACTGGAAAAGTGTCTTATATGGGTGACATATTTCTTTACAAGCTGCACTTGTCTATAGCTGGTGTTTGTAATGCAACATAATGCAACAATGACGCGTGTGCATTGCCGGTCTCATGCAACATAATTTTATCTGATTTTGACAGACAGATGACTCGGGCCATTGAGGATGCCAGAGTTTGCTGGGGTTTTACGTCCCAAAACCACGATATGATTATGAGAGACGCCTTAATGGAGGGCTCCAGAAATTCCCGGGGTTCTTTAACGTGCACTGACATCGCACAGCACGTGGGCCTCAGCATTCCGCCACCGCCTAAATGCTGCCGCTGCGGCCGGGATTCGATTCCGCGACCTTCGGATCTGCAACCGAGTGCCATAGCCACTGGACCACCGTGGCGGGGCGATGCCACACGTTTCGATATATTTATGTACGCATATGACATGTCAGCGGTTTTGAAAGCTCTTTTGTCTGACAACCACTAATGGAGCGAACGAAGACCTAGTTCTGTTTAGACAACGTGCAGCAGGGATTTCCCTTAAGCATAAATTCCTCACAAACCACCGTTTGGCGTTTCTGGACCTGACCATCATGCTTCTGGAGTGATGCATTTGCAGCTCTCACCATTGAGTTCACGTGGCATACAATCACGTAAGCTCATTGCCGTTTACACAGTTACGTATCTCACACTTTATTAATGTTGCTCACATTGACAACGATATTACTCCTGCCTTATAAATTGTCGAGCCAGGATTCCTCGTTCGAACGGCTGCGTCCTCCGACGCGCTGCTTTCAACATGGCGCCGCCACTACCTTACGTTTCTCCCTCCTCTCCTACGCTCCCCCCATTTCTCTCCTCTAGGAATCCTTTACTCTACGGAGCGGCGCCCGCGTCCCACACCCCCACAGCCAACACCACCTAGATCTAGGTGGTGTTGCCACAGCGCATGCGCATCCCCTCCCCCTCTCTCGCCTCTCCTACGCTCTCCCCTTTCCTCTAGGAATCCTCTACTCTACGGAGCGGCCCACACGACAGGTGGTGCGGCAGCTGCATATTCCGCTGGGAGCGCCACGGTAGTTCCGCGGCATGAAAATGGCGGAGCGCACGCGCCTCATTCTCTCTCCTGTGCAGCGTAAAGTCCATCTCTCGCCCAAGCTAACCATCTCCCCGCTGCTTCGCATCCACACATGGTTCCCTTTAGCGGGAGATGGTATAACTTTTTTTGAGCTCCTGCGCAATCGCGCATATATTTCGTCTTCCTCTTTGTTTCCTTTGCATGCAAATCATAAAAAAGATTACCGAGGTCGGAACACTGCCCCGTTACTATAGCGCGTGGCCACAGAAGTATTCGGGCGCATGACACACTTATAACCCAACACTGTTCGTAAGTTCGGTGCTTCCCTAGTAAGCGGTAACTAGCCCACAGTAGTGAATCGTTAGAAAACTTAAGTGGCAAATAGTAGTAACAGGATAGTGGTAACGAAAAAAAGAAAAAAGAAATTCAGATTATGGCGTAAAAAGAAAAGAGCGGCGAGGAACAGTTGCTCTGACGTCAAAGTGGCGCGAACACGATAATACAAAACTGTAATGTTATTTATTTATTGTTATATAAGTATAAGTAACTGAATGGTCATCTCCTATTGCAATGATTACTTCAAATCAATTGTATAGTACACGATAGCTTACGTAAGACCACCGCTTTTGTTTTTATCTCTTTGTCGTCGGCAAAATTGCACCCGTACGTGTTGCCCATAGACGATGGCACACAAGATATGCGACTTTAATTAAATATCGACTTCAAGAAAAAACAAAAAGAAACGCAAGGTTATGATGGAAATATCAAATAATGAGTGCGTCTAATCGTCAGATATTAAGCTCTTATTCCGGACAAGTCACGCACATTAGGAGTAACGGAATGAGAAAGGGTAAATGTGGTCTATATTACTGCCTTTTAAGTAAGTAAACTAGTAATGGCCATTTCCATCTAGAGCACCGATTAAGCTGTACTATAGGAGACCAGGTAAGCACAGTATCTACGATACTCTGCAGCTGCAAGTTGTTAAGGGCCGTGCTTATTTAGCCACGTCGATAATTAACATCCACTGATGAGCAAATTGTATTAGAAATCGGAGATGATGTCGAAAGAAAAGTTACTAGAAGATGGCTAATCGCGACTTTAAAAATTGTGCGATAGAAGAAAATTAAAGTGTGCAAGTACAACGCCGGCTATTCGCTGGCCCTTGAATAGATGGTGCATAGAACAATACGGCTTCCGTCACTGTGCGGTCAAAACAGCACCACCACGTTACAGATAAAACTCGAGAGAGAGAGAGAGGCAAAGGAAAGGAGGTTAACCAAACGCGCGTTCGGTTTGCTACCCTGCGCTGGGGAAAGGGATAAAGGAGTGAAATAGAATGAAAAATAGAGGAAGAGCGAAGAGTCCAATAACGCACACACTTGATTGATGATGATTGATTTGTGGGGTTTGACGTCCCAAAACCAGTTCTGATTATGAGAGACGCCGTAGTGGAGGACTCCGGAAATTTCGAACGCCTGGGGTTCTTTAACGTGCACTGACATCGCACAGCACACGGGCCTCAACGTTTCGCCTCCATCGAAATGCAGCCGCCGCGGCCGGGATTAGATCCCGCGACCCTCGGATCAGCAGTCGAGTACCGTAGCCACTAGACCACCGTGGCGGGGCCACGCGCACACTGGCACAAGTACATTCTTTAGAGGCGGTCGCAGAGACCTGTCGACTTGAGGTACGTCAGCGACGCCTTCGTCGCCTTCTGAGCCATCGAAGCATATGGCCAGGGCCCAAGAACCTCTGAGAATGTGAAATTCTCAAAATAGTAGGCGGACGACAGAGCGCTCAGTTAGATCATCACGCACGAGTAAAAATAATCCGTGACATGATATAATACAATGACGTCAGAGCTCCAGAGGTCATATAAACAGCGACACAGTACGATGAACAAGCATCGATAGGCCCTGTATAGCAGAAGGTCCTTGACACCCTTAATGCGTAACCGTCTTGCTCATATGCAAAATAAATAAATAAATAAATAAATAAATAAATAAATAAATAAATAAATAAATAAATAAATAAATAAATGGCAGTTTCTTGCGAACACGCACGTAAGTCTAAGTGAATACGTGAGCCTGTTAACATTTTGCACCTCGCCGTCAGCAGAAAAAGGCGCCACGAGAGCACGGGTTCAATTTTCGACTACGGCGTCCCAATTTCGATGGGAAGGGGTGGGGGCGAGATACCAGACCGCCTGCGCACTTGACGTATACGTGTACATGTACTTTACGGAACAAAGGTGGTCAAAATTAATTCGGAGTCCTCCACTACAGCGTGCCTGATGATCGCGGTCATGCGCGGAAACATTCAGATTTTAGTTCTTCGTGCACTGAACCACCACTAACGTGGCTTGAAGCACGAATGCTATAGCAAAAGAACGAGCGTTGCGTTGTGCAGTCTGTCTGCACCAGATTCGTCAGCCTACTTTCTCCCGCGCTCTGCATTCGATGGCAATGTCAGAAGGTAAACGCGGATGTTTCGCGGCAACCACGTACAAATGTGTTTGTAAACAGTCACGCTATCGGCATAAGAGCTGCATGGTCGGCGAATCACGCGCTTTGGGAATCTGCCCGTCGGTAGTCGAGGCCTCCGCACTCCGTATCTGGAGCGATCTGCGCAAACCGATCCTTCCATCTTCAAGAACAGGTCACGTGGCGTCTGATACCGATAAAGAAACCACGTGCGCGAGAAAGTACATCGGCTGCGGAGCATTGTAAAACAGCCAGAGAATGGCAGAAAAAAGAAACATAAAAGATGCGGTGACAACCGGATTATAACAGTGACCACGTGAGTGGTTGACAATGATATTAGGACTCATCTTTACGGCGGTATAAATGCTAAGCTGACTCCTCGCAATTTTTCTTACGCCTGCTTTCGTCCGTAATGATAATTTCTGGAATTTTACGTGACAAAACAACTCTGCTTTCATCACCGTTATCAGCACTTTTATCAGGCCTTGTAGACAGATTATGCCTGGCAGATATACTTCTGACTTGGGAACGGAAAAATCAACATAAAGACAAGGAAATCCTCAGAAATACTCAGATACGCCACATCAGCGTGAGGTCCTATCACTAAATTATTTTCGAAATACACTGACGCGACTTCACTTATCACTGCAGACCTGTTAGTGCACACGACCAGCCTATAGTCCCAGGACAACACAGCTAGTCTTTTTTGAGCTACCCGCCTTATTCAAAATGCACCCATGCAGAGCAGCGTGGTAGAAAGCATTGTGTCATCTGTCGCCGCAGGTTCATGTCGAGTTCTTTTTTTTTTTTTACGTCAAATAATTCCACTGCCCGTTCTCGTATGCAGCTTGAACCAGCGCAAAGTGACGAGGAAGGGAAGAAATTCATCAGCCATTCTACTCTGCGAAGACGAGCAGCGAAGCTATGGTGTACCTCAGTGGACCCACATTCTCTTATTATTATTATTATTATTATTATTATTATTATTATTATTATTATTATTATTATTATTATTATTATTATTAGCGTTTGAGACTGTGAGCCATAATATTTTGTTGGAAAAGCTATTTCGTTACGGTTTCAGAGGGCCTTTTTACAGTGTTCTCCATAATTATCTGCAGGACAGATCACAGGTGGTAATGGGAAGCAAAGAAGTTATTAGCACTAGGAAGTATATTACAACGGGTGTTCCATAGGGATCAGTGTTGGCACCTTTATTATTTAATTTATTTATGAATGACTTTCCCTCGGTAATTAGCAAAGCTAGTGTGTATCAGTATGCGGATGATACGGTGCTTCTCACACGTCACTTACGTTATGAAGGTGCTATTAACTCTCTGCAGAGTGCAATTCATAAGGCCTTGCTGTGGTTTAATGAAAATGGTGAAACAGTTAATGAAAACAAAACCAAGGTCATCTGCTTTCGAAGCCATTTAAAAATTCAGAGTCAATGTGCCACTATTGCTTCATACGGAAAATTGTAACCAGTGCAAATGTACTGCAGTAGAATATGTAGAGACATTCAAGTACCTGGGTATAAATTTTCATAGCGGAATGTCTTGGCAACATCACATGGCTTTTCTGTGTGACAAACTTAGAAGTGTTGCATGTCTGCTTTTCAATATAAAAGCTTGGTACCCCTACCAGTAAAGAAAATGATAGTTCACGCACTAGCATTCAGTGTGCTGAAATATGGCATCACGATTTTCGCCTTTTGCACAGAGCGATGGGAAACACGAATTAACAACTTACTTAGAAACATACTAAAAAGCGTTGCTTACGGTATTAGGCTACATTTCAATAACATTTTTTATGAATTAGGTTTTTGCATGTTCCGAGACTTGTTTACTAGAACTGTTATTTTGCGACATAGTTGGAACGATGACTTCAAAGTGCCTTATGTTACTAGTCGATCACTGAGAGCAAAAAAGCGTTTTTATGTACCCTGCTCGTCCACTAGATATGGTGAAGCTAGAAGTGCTTATATTCCGAAAATTTTTAATGAATTATCTGAAGAGATCTTTTCTGTCACTTCAAAAAAAAAAAAAATTCAAGAAGTTAATATCAGACTTATAAATTTGTTTGTTATGGCTTATTTGGAATTTATAATCATTCTTCGTCTCTTCTCCTTTTGTTTGTTATTGCATATGAACAAGAATTCCCTTCAAATTTGTCTGTGCGTTCAAAAATTTTGTCTGAATATTATGTAACCACATCGCTGTAACCGACGCTGCCGGGCTTAGTCACTCAAGTCTTCGGAGACTGACAGGCCCGTTTCTGTGTATTACTTCTGGATGCGTGCAATAAAGTTTATTATTATTATTATTATTATTATTATTATTATTATTATTATTATTATTATTATTATTTTCCGAGAGCATTCGGAAGGAATTACGAAATCATGACTGGAAACTTACCGCTCTCAGTAAAGCGAAAAGTATTCAATCACTGCATTCTCCCAGTACTAACGTACGGTGCAGAAACGTGGAGGATAACGAAAAGACTAGAGATGAAACTAAGGAGCGCGCAACGTGCAATGGAAAGAAAAATGATAGGGGTAACGCTAAGAGATAAAAAACGAGCGGAATGGATCAGAGAACAGACAGGAGTAACCGATATTATTATATCAATTAAAAGAAAGAAATGGACCTGGGCAGGACATGTCATGAGGAGAAAAGATAACCGATGGACAGTAAGAGCGACGGAATGGATACCAAGAGAGGGAAAACGCAACAGAGGCAGGCAAAAGGTTAGATGGAGCGATGAAATTAAAAAGTTTGCGGGCATAAAGTGGAACCAACTCGCTCAGGATAGGGTGGAGTGGAAATCGATGGGAGAGGCCTTCGTCCTGCAGTGGACCTAAACAGGCTGATGATGATGATGATGATGATGATGAATCATGTGAACGCTGTCGACAATTACACTCGCGTCGCTGTTAAAATTTTATGAGTAGTCTTCACTGCGCAACGCACATTGCGGAAAAGCCAGCTATTCCTGGTAAGACTGTGCGTGTGCGCGTTTCCTTTGCCTAGGTCGGCGACATGCGGTGGGAGGGCCGGAGCCATAGTTAGGTCCTGTACAGTACGGTTATTCTTTGTGCAATGTACCACAACAGTGCCACATTACACAAACCGAGTTGTAAACCGAGTCCTGCCCGAACCCGTAAAATGGGCGTTTTGTGTGGCACTCACTCGAAATCGCAAGCGCGCCGTTTCTGATGGCATTCATAATATTTACATTCATGAAGGTAGCGATGCGATCGCGTTGTGAAAAACAAAGCATGGTCATCGGCAATGTGGGGCGCCGGCGTGAAAGTAGATTAGGAGAACGGTGAAGGAAAAGTAACGACGAATTAATTTGGGCTGCGTGGCCGGTCCATCCTGCATATAACTTGAAACAGCTCGAAGAATCGAGGACAGGTTGTTGAAATTTGCAAAAAGCAAAGCAAACAACAGCAGTTGTAGAAACGCATAGCACAACAAAGGCAGAGACTTTTGTCAGTGCGGCGTCATCTATATAGTCTTTCGAGAAAAAGCGAAGGGTTCTTTTTTGAATAAAGGTATGTATACATACTTATAGTTCCCAATCGCCGTTTAACCGATGGCTGTCGCTGTTGTTTTCGATAGAATCTAAATGATGAAGTTTCCTGAGATGAAATGCAGCGAGCATGGCGCTCTTGCGGAGTTCTTTCATACAGCGACGTTGTCTACCGAGTGTTTTCAGAAAATGTGTCTGAACGTCACATACCACAACCACATATCTGCGAAACCTTTGCCTCATGGCTTCGTTCACGGCGGGACGCCCCGGGAGTGAAAATTTGAAGAGTAAATAACAAAATTAGACTAATGAACTTTCAAACCAGAACAACTAGTTGCTCAAGCCTGATGGAAGGATAAGAGCCTTCCATACAGGGGACCCACGTCCGCTGTTATATTTGTAAAAGTACCACGGTGCTGATGTGCGTACAGAGCGATAGCGCCCTGTGGGACATTGATTGATGATTGATTTGTGGGGTTTAACGTCCCAAAACCAGCTCTGATTATGAGAGACGCCGTAGTGGAGGTCTCCGGAAATTTCGACCACCTGGGGTTCTTTAACGTGCACTGACATCGCACAGCACACGGGCCTCAACATTTCGCCTCCATCGAAATGCAGCCGCCGCGACCGGGATTCGATCCCGCGACCTTCGGATCTGCAGCCGAGTGCCATAACCACTAGACCACCGTGGTGGGGCAAAAATTTGTCCTGGTCCTGTGGGACATTGCTGCTCCTCTTCCGTTGCCGAGCGACTATATGAACAAGCGTCGACCACCTTATTTTCTGCTTTCTCGCTCGGCGCCGCTTGTTTCCCTCGCAAGCCAAACTAAGAGCTGCTTTTAGTCATCACGCTTACTTCGGGATCGTTTTTGCTTTCGTGAAGGGGGAAGCGCCTATTCAAGCTTGTCGCATTAGTAGTCTCTGTACGGTGGGTCTTCCTCGGTAGTAGTGAAGGAATTAAGTGCTCTCATTTTCATGTTTTGTTCCCTAATAAGTGCATCTGCAAAAGAGAGCAAGAACGGCGGCTATGGGTTTAGAAAAACAAAAGAATTGTTTTTCTGCCTACACATTTTTACTCATGATGTAAAGACAGGTGAACTTTGTTGCTGGCTACCAAAGTGGCCGCGCGATCGCACGAAGCGAGATCAGGTGCCAGAAAGAGGAGACCTATCCAGAATAAACAGCGCACTCGCGTACGAGTCGGCACAACCAAACGACTTCCTCGCGAACAGCTCGCTCGTCCGTTTGACCTTTGAGTAGCACCGACGCGTCTTCAGACACAGAATGCTTCCACTCCGCGGCACGTTATCCAATCGTGGACCTCTTGAGAAGCTCATGGCGGGAGCCTGGGACCTTCGGCATCTACAGCGGTCGGGAACTGGCATCACCGCCGGAGCTCCAGCAGCCGGGCATTTATGGCGCGGTTCTCTGCACCATGGCGTCCAGTCCACGCGCTTTCTTTCCACGCGAGCCATGCTGCATTTACGGTGACTGAGGGAGAATAAGGAAGGGTACTATCTGGTAATTGTATTTACGGCAACAAGAGCTGCTTGGTTATGCTCGTGCACTGCATCAGCATATTCGCGATGTAACGCGAAGGGACGGATCCTACGCGAACACACCAACGCAGAGCGCGAACTAGCTTGTTCGCGCGCCGTGTTGTTGGATGTTCACGTACAATCTGTTCACTTACGTCACATCGTGAATACGCTGAGACACATATCACCCCACATCAGTAGCGGAAGCCGCCATTTCCAGAGTGCTGTGAGAAATGGAACTAGTGTGAATTGTGATATACGTTACGCGCTAAAGCTTTTGCAGATACGTTCTGTTGCAGAAGTCGCCGACGTCGAGGAATAGAGTTGCTTGTTGGGCGATGTTACAATGGGAGAATTCATTATTTATTGTTGCATTTGGCACTCGAAACGGGGACTACGCAAGTACGGCAAGACAGGTGGTGAGTAAACTCACAACTGGTTTATTGGTGTCTTGCGACATACCAAATAAAGGTTAACAATCAGGTAGGTAACAGAGTGTGAAAGGCGGGACGAAGCAAAAGTAAACCAAAGGAAAGCTGTAAAATGACACACCACAATAACAGATGCCTTCGTAGGCAAGGTACGCCCGCGGCAGATCCAGTGCGTGTCCCCTCCTAGAAATTTCACTTCTGCCTGCGTTAACTGGAAGAAGGATGCGCCGATGCATTGCTCTTTTGCTGCTATAATAAGAAAACGGGAAAGTACCGGCAAACGTAGAAACAAGGCAGAAAGGCAGAAACAGAGAAAGCGATACAAAGGCGCAGAGAAGCGAATGAAAGGTTTAAGGCTCAGGTGGAACGAAAGATAAGCACGAAAGCGCCGTACAGAAAGAGCTGCGCCCTTATTTGAGTACTTATGTTGCGCTGCAGATACTCGGGCACGGTCTTTTACATCGCATGGTTGTGGAGAGAACTGATTCAGCAAGCAGATGGGACTGCGTAAAAGCCGATTTGAGTTTTTCACCTACTTAATATTTTATTGACTAAACGGAAAGGTAGCGGTACATCACAAGAACGCGGGCAATGGTCTCTAAAGAAAGAAAGAAGGACAGGGCATGCAGACACGCATACGATCGGAGAACACAGACGACATGGTTTGAATTGTTCTCTTCCGCGGTGACTTCATGCAGAATAGCGTTCGAGATTAAATTTGATCCTACACAGTCACAAAATCTAGCCCAGTAGCAACGCCTTTCCGGCGCTCTGCTGTCTGTGAAATCCGGAAGGTTAGCAGGTCACAGAGCGAGTCCGACTGGAACAATTCGAAGTTCTGGGACCATGAATGTGACGGAATATGTTTGATTAGCAGCTTAGTTAATTTGTGGCGTAATCTGTGGATAGCAATTCTCTCTTTTACGCTGCAAATGTAGGACGAGCGGCGTACGTGCCGTAGTCGTTGCCACTTTGACGAGCAACGCCGAAACTGCTTTTCAAGGAAGGAAAACTGCCTGGCCTCGACGTTACTCAGCCCAGAAAACTGCACGAGCCCTTCTTCAAGAACCGAATATCTTGGATTTACTACAGCTTGCCTAGTTGCTAATGGAACGTATCGCATTGAAAGACAGCGAAGAACAAAGAAGAAAGAAAACGACATGGACACAAGAGGAAGATGGGGGACCGCAGAGGGACACACTACAGCGCCGTAGTGTGTCCGATCTGTCTGGGTCGCTGTTGGTCCTACATCCCACGCCTTTTTAAGTGGGCATGCAAGCATTTAAAGGCGATGAAAGTTTCGTAAGACCGAATGCGCGTATGTTAGTCGTGCAAGATATTGGCCACAGAGAAAAGAATGAAGAAAAATGCGGCATATGCTTTCTCCCTTGTTAAACTAAGGCCTCAGCGTCATGCCGTTCTATTTAATAAAGGGATCGAAATTCTGCCGGTCACGTCCTGAGACGCTGAGGGCGCACTGAGAAGCCACCGGGATGCTGGATGGCATTTCGCGCAGCTGCCAAGAGAAGCGGAGAGAGGCGGGAAATGGAAGCTACAGGCTGCAATTTGAATACGAACGGTTAAACAAATAAAAGTGGCATCAGAAAGAAAGATCAGCTTTATTTTTATTCATGTACTCATCTTTAAAATAATATAAAGCACATTGAAAATAAGTGCATAACAAACGAAAAAGCTTATGTTTCCTTCCCGGTGCTATTTAATCGTTTAATTGCTTTTTTTTTTCACATTGCAGTCGGCAGCTTCTCTTCCTTACTCAACACGGAACATCTTCCACATCGCATTCATCAATACATCTGCAAGCGTAGTCAGCAGACAGGGCCGAAGACCTGCAGGCGGCCATGCGAAGCTCTGGAACGACAAAATCGGTGAGCACACTGAGAAAATGAACCGCTTGTTCCGTAATGGCAACGTTGCTACGTCCGAAGAAAGTCCGATTCCCGGAGCGAGGAGGGAAGCAAGGACCGCCTGCGACTCGCCCAACACTGTCCAGAATTTGCTCCGAGGGACGCAGTGATGGAAGGGGCGCTATAGAAACGTGTGTTAGGCAGCAGGACCACCGCCGTTCGCCCACGACAAACTACGAGGAAGCCCAGGCACTGAAAAAGGGAGTACCGATGAACGGTGCTCACTGCTATTATTGTGCTGTGAGCGCGATTTGCGTCGCTGGGCACTAGTTCGCCCATCAAAGGGTTTAGCCCTTACAGGCTTGGTCGCTACATTCCTCATTCGGGGGAGGTGCTTCTCCGTTCATACGTCGACCTCTTGTGACAGGTCGTCCGGAAAACAGCAGAGTCGTGCAAAAAGTTCGCAGGCACAAAATAGAACCAAATCGCGCGGGACAGGGTAAACTGGAGATCCCTGGGAGGGGACTTAGTCTTCCAACATTGATATAGAGTAATAATAATAATAATAATAATAATAATAATAATAATAATAATAATAATAATAATAATAATAATAATAATAATAATAATAATATACGCCAATCATATCGTAGTCCTTGTCGGGACCAGCAGTATTCAGCAGTCTTTATTCACCGAGTAAAGCTAGCCGATCTCGCAGAGTGTGATTATGGCCGCTTGAGTCGTGTCGGTCGCGTGCTGGAGATATCTGCGTCACGCAGATATGCCCTCGAAGCACGTAATCACACTGCACTGCAAAATGCATTACATAACACGATATCTTTACAACATTTAGTTAAGCGTTTAACTACGAGATCGCATATATAGATATTAACACGCGGTAGGTCGGCACGATCTTCCTAGACATCCCAATGAAGAGACTTCAAACAATCGCGTCCTAACCCACTCACGCAAAAACAATAAAAAAAAAGAAGAAAAAGAAAAAGTGCTACCAGCGTAATTTGATATCTCAGCTGCAACTCACGGTGTAATACTGGTTAGGTGTTCCGTTTGTAAAATGGGTCATACCGTGCATCCTTCTTCGATATTTCTTTTTCTTAGTTTATTATTTCCCTCCAGGAGCTTCTGTTACTTATAAGAGTGTACTTATTGAGTAAGTGAGCGCATTATTACGTCGTAGCATGCCAGCACATGGTGGGTAAGCAAGAAAAATCGCAAGTAAAACACAGACTAAGCGACGGTAAGGGCACTGGAAGGGTTGCGAGCACTTTTTACGCCACTTTGTCTTTTAATCACGTTTCTTTTTTTTTTCAGTTCTTACCGTTACTGTCGCGCTGCGACGGAATCATGTCACTTTGCACGGTTCCCCTTTAGCGGTGTTCAAGAGGTAACCTCGCTCGTTAAGCCTACCACTGCTTTAAGCATTACGAAATTATCATATTCAACTGCGCACAACGGTCATGTCGGAGCCTGGCAGAATGGACTGTCCTGCACGGCGCTGCTGATGTCGGCACTCGCTGCGCGCACATTTGGAAGAGAAGCCCGCTGTTTGCGGTACAAATAAAAGGGGGCCCGGCAGATCCCAGACTGGCGCGAATGGGCACAGGTGTGTACGTACAAGATGGGCGAGACGAAAGAGACGGCTCGGAAGGGATCGATACTGGAGTAGCGCACTGAAAGTGGTTCGCAGAGTTTCAGCACGCCCCATAATCCCGTGTTCCTTGCGCGTGGACGATGCCAAGTTTAGTCAATGTTTCGATATAGTTGGACGTTAAGTAGCGTTCAATGACCCTGGCTTCGGGGGCCGCAATGCCGACGGGGGCGAAATGCAGAAACCGTTTCCTGTCGTGCACATACACGCTGAATAAAAGAAGGGTCCTTCTCTGCTCGCTAGGAATTATACCGTGCGTGCACTGCCCCAGCCACCAACAGCGTGCCTCATATGTGCAGTCTGGTAGACGCTGATCTCAGCACGGGACACGTGCTGCGTACAACCGCTGCGCGTAGCCCACTCGCTTGGCATAAAGCCGAAACCGCATGTGCGCGATTTTGTGCGCGACCGCGACGAGCGAGGCGATATATGACGAAATTGGCCGTCCCAGTTTTGGTGCATCACCCCAGCCATCGTTGTATGGGCTTTGGTTTTTCAGACGACGAGCAGTGCGACGGGCACATCGGTCTCATCGCTCGTCGCGATCGCGCACAAATTCGCGTACACGCGGTTTCCGCTTAAAGGCGGGAGCCGAAGCGCTGACGGGACAGTCCAACACCACCTAGAAAAAAAGAGAAGGCCTTCGCATCACCTCCTCTTCTTGTCAGTTACGTCGCGCAAGTGGGATGGGCGTTCCTGAAACGCGGCGCGCCTTCTGCAAAATATATTTCTCCGCGAAGGAAACGCTAGAGCGGCATTGCATGGAGCATGCTCGTTGGAGGTGACGTTGGACAGTCGGCGGTGGACTGGCGCGAGGTTCTGTGCGCGTGCTTTGTGCGCTAGGGGGGCGCTGTGTGTCAGGTGCGCGCGGTTTGTGCGCCGGAGCGGCGAAGGCTAGGGCCAGTGAGTGTGCCCGCGAGTATTTGTTCGTTATGTTATTTTACAGTGTGAGTTACCAGCAATAAACGTTCCTTCTTGCCGAGTTTACCGGCGGCTCCAGCGTTCATCCTTGGCGGCGGCCTGAGCACCTACAAGAGCGAACATAAAAGTACGTCAGCGACTCCAGACACCTCCCCGCCTATCCTCTTCCATTCGCTCTTGCTCTCTTTGTGTAGCCTTAGAGACACTGAATCCGTGTTGAATTATACGGGATTTTTCCTCACAGTATTGTAGAACTAACGAATCAGTAGAAGCTTGATCATTTGAGATAGTTGGTACGACACTTCTAAGACGAAAAGCGCAGCAGCAGTTATTTCAACCGTTTGTGGTCGTCGGAGTAACCTATAATGAATTCAAGCCGTAGTTATTGACATACTACGCAACAAGCCGACGAAACACTACCTAGCCCAACATGCCAGTACCACTTTCTCTTAGTGAATGAATGAATGTCCATCTGGTTACAATCGTGGGATGTTCAAGTCGGCTGCAGCTACCCCAGCGTTCGCTCGAGATTAAGCCGTATCGAAAATGCGCTCTCAAAGTGACGTCCCTGTTGACGTGCGTGGCCAGTTGGTAATCTTTTATTTTTCCCTCGTGCACAGTCTGCAGTTTCCAAAAGAGGACGCAAACAGAGCCGCTATCCCGAGAGAGCTGATTGGCCGTGTTGGCTTCGCATCCTCTCTCACGGCGCCTTCTACGCGCGCGTCCCGATATAGAGCGGCCTTTGGGGGCAAAAAATGTCGCGGCTCGGCGGACTTTCCTGCCCATATCAAGTTGGACTGAGCGCTGAAGGGTGGCTAGCCCTTGCTCGCTGCTACGGAATATCGCCGAACCACGGGATAATCGCTAGGCCGGATACTTTGCAATCCTTTGGCGTATGGAGTTTATGCCCATCACCTTTACTCCGCTCCGAATACACCTCTTCTTTTTATTGGCGTGAATATATATATATATATATATATATATATATATATATATATATATGCAAAAATAGCTTGGGTTGCCGCTAGTTTATAACAGAATTGACGATGCGCCTCTTAGAGAACGACGGTTTATGAAGTCAACGTTTCGGTCGGAGCCCGACCTTTTTCATGTCTTGAAAAAGGTCGGGCTCCGACCGAAACGTTGACTTAATAAACCGTCGTTCTCTAAGAGGCGCATCGTCAATTCTGTTTTATATATATATATATATATATATATATATATATATATATATATATATATATATATATATATATATATATATATTTGTTTCAAGACCTGTCTTGAAAAAGGTCGGGCTCCGACCGAAACGTTGACTTAATAAACCGTCGTTCTCTAAGAGGCGCATCGTCAATTCTGTTATATATATATATATATATATATATATATATATATATATATATATATATATATATATATATATATATATATATATATGCGGGCATGATGGCGTGGAGTGGCCGCCGGCGTGATGCAAAGCGAAGTAAATCCTCATTCGAACAGTAACAACCGAAGATTTATTTCATACAACGTTTCCCTGACTTCACGAAAAGCGTGCGTAGAGTGCTTCTCGACGGTCTTAAATTAAGCCTCGTGGAATTTTACAGCAGATTTTGGTGATAAAGTCATAGCCCTTAAATTCTTTTTCCAAGCAGACATGATATTTCATAAATGTTGGGCTCAACTTACACATGCAATACCGCGATAATTTAGAAATTTAGCGTGCTTCATTGAGTTACTGGCATTATCGTCGTAGTTTTCTCGCCACTTAAGTCGGTGCGATAACGTGGCCTACATTTACCAGTGAAGGAACGGGCCCATATATATATATATATATATATATATATATATATATATATATATATATATATATATATATATATATATATATATATATATATATATACACACCCGATGCACGGTTTTAGGGAAGTGTTTACTGGAACACCACTGTCGCATCACATCTTCAGAATAAATTTCATTACGAAGAATAATAGATTGCAAGATGTTGCCGTATAAAGAAGGTCGCACATCTCGATAGCGGTCATAAACACTAATGTTTTGCTGAAGTGGCAAGACTTCAATAGTTCTCTGTTGAAATTTCGCAGTCACATCTACTCTAAGGTCTCCCGATAGGGAGTCCTTACGTAGCTCCTCAGGATTCATTAAAGTTCATTGTCTGTCTGTCTGACACGTTAATTGGCACATTATAGGTAATTATTAATACTATCGCTAAAAGTTTTCTTGCGCCTTGAGCCCCACTGCTTAAGCACTATATGTTAATTTTAGTACTGCATTCTTCCTCATATACTGATAGTATACAGTGGTTGAACACTTCGCTATAGGGACGGTGGTAACTTGCCTGCTGTCACTATGTGAAAGTGTCTTCCGTACGCGCTCAGCCTAGCTTTATTCTTCAGCTCATTTCATGCCCGTCAGTGCAGGATCCCCCGTTATTAACTGAGTGTGCGTGCTCTTGCACCGATTCTAGAGGCTGGCTGTTCTTGTCAAACTCGTGAGCTCTTGCCACCTCGTTGAACATTACCTCTGTCGTTAGCATGTTCACGTTTAGTACAATTGAATATTTTGTCCACTTGTGTCTTCAAGCCCTCGTCATTGCTAAAGAGCACTACGTTGCCTGAAAATCGCAGGTTGTTGAGGTGTTCCACGTCGACCTTCACGCTTATTTCGGCTTAGTCTAATCGTCTGAATATTTCCTCCAAGCAAGCGATGAACAAGATTGCTTAGATTGCATCTCCTTGCCACACAATTTCCCAATCCCTTTCCCCATCGCAATTTTTATGCCTTTGTTATGGAGAAGCAGGGAAGCTGTAATATCTTTGTAAATGTTGGCTAACATATTCGTGCATGTACAATGTACTCCTTGGCGACACAGCCTCTCTAAGACAAGGGTATCTCCGCAAATGCATGCAATATAATTACAAGTATCTGTGGAACAATATGAATGGCGGAGCCAAGGAGCGTGGCTGTTGTGACGTCAGAGAGGCGTGGAGGTAGGCTCCTTTCATTTGCCTGCTGCAGCGCTGCGGTGCGCGTACTTTGTTGTGCAGCAGAAATTTAGTTTCTCTAAAGTTCGCTGAAACCCTATGCCTCTCGCTAATGTCCATTTGAAAGGGTAGCGAGACCCTTATTTAGCTGAACTGAGGAGCGCAATATCAATCCAACTACTCCCAACGAGGAAAAACGGGTCAAGGGACCTCGGCGACCAAGCGTCTGCTGCTGCGCCCTCTGCACGATCCACGTTAAAGCCAGATGCGAGCAACGATAGAGGCGCAGTCGATCGCGAACGCGTGATCCACAGTACACGTGACTTTGTTGGTGAAACATATGTGACCGGTGCTCCACGAAACGCTCTTCCATTCCGAAACAAAGTTCAGTACCGTCGACACTCGGCGGAACAACGCTTGCAGTGTACACAATGCTCCTCCAGGAAGGACAGAACGTCCGCTATGCTCTCTTGTCGGTCGTCCTTTGTCAGCGGAAACATTCGAAAAGTTTAAAAAGGCACGCTTATCTCTGAATTGCACAACGCGTCCAACGGTGCATGCCGCGTACGCGGGAGCGGAAACTGCAACCGAGTGCTTGTGCAATCTCGCTAACGTGTGCGCCTCTCCAGATATCGCCAGCACGTCTTCCAACTCCGTGCTGCGACGAAGCGACAGGCGCGCGAAAGTCGCAGTCTCAGCGCGTCACCGGGCGCTGTGCTCGCATTAACAGTAAGCAAGTAAATTTGAAATAGCTAGCGAGACGTCACACGAAGGAAATTTCCAGTACATTGAGCAGGCAAGTTAGTCCTGTAAGAGAAGTTGCCTGAGGTCGACTTTTTTTCGCAGATGTATATTTACTTTCCCTGTCGGTGCTGCATGTTCGCCCTTCTCTGAGAGCGTCAGCTGATTCTTTAGTAACGCTGATGGTATACTTAATTCATTTTAATAATTCTCGTGCACCTTAAACGGAGTACGTTCGGTCTTACTAGGTTCGAGCGCGCCGGACGCACTTTATTTGGGGCGTAGGATTTGAAGTTGGGACTAGAAAATCAACAAGATTATTGAAGCGGAACTGACAGATAGCTACGTTAAGCTCGCGCTCATTCGTGTGAAAAATTTTGCTGTTATTCCCACTATTTCACACTTTCATGAGAGCGAAATGCGAAAAATGAAATTTAGGTTTAGGTGCACGTACCAGAACCCCCGACTGTCAAAATAAAAGTCCCCAGAATTTATTCCTCACTTAACGCGGAAGAGATAATTCTGCCTCAAAGCGCTCTACAGTGCGTTAACATTACGCAGCAATGGCGGATTTATTGCACACCACCTTTCTCAACAACGCGATAGCCAGCTGGAGGCTTCTGAATCCTCTCTCTCACTGTTGAAAGCCGAGCGTAATTCGTCAGCACGTTCCTTCCATCGTAATATCGTTCTGTAATTGAGACGCAGGCCTCCAGATACGTTAAAACGATGCATCTCACGTACTTCTGAGCACATGAACCGGTGGCGCCACCAGTTAATAGTTCATTATAGTGTCTGAGCCAGTCAAATCGAAGCTCGCAAGAATCTTTGACAAGCTTGAACAACAGCCTCCCTCCAGAGGCGTTCCCAGAAAGCAATGTCCGGCTTCCTCGCTTCAGTCGCGCGAAGTCTCGTCACAGAGACACAAAACACACACGGTGGTTCGCCGCTGCACGCGTCACAAAACGGCTCGTTCCCATACAGGCAGCGCCGATAGCGGAATGGTGCCGACCGCATGGCAGCTCTCGTTATCGGCGACGGGCCCTCGGTCACACGCGGTGCGAGTGTACACAGGGCGAGTGTTCCCTGGAGAAAGCACGTGCTTGGCTCCGGCGGCCGCGACTCTGTTTCAATCTCGGCGATTGATGGGAAGACGGTCTCACGGCCTCCGTACGTCAAGGCGACGGCGAAGGGTGGAAGGGCGACACAAAGGGCGACTCTTCCAGCCTTTGAGGCCGATAACGCCCACGAGCGACCGTTGCAGACAAGAATCGTCGTCCGCGGACGACCTGTTTAGTGTTTGGAGCCCATTATATATATATATATATATATATATATATATATATATATATATATATATATATATATATATATATATATATATATGTGTGTGTGTGTGTGTGTGTGTGTGTATATATTGTAATTATGCTAGCTGGCAGTGTAAATAAATAAATAAATAAATAAATAAATAAATAAATACCAACTGCCTATGTCTATGACGATAAAAAAAGGCGGATTTTGAGCTGATTTCAGAGAAGCATATCTGGAACTTTCTGCGTCTCTCAGGATTAGTCTCCTCACACAGTGGTACGTTGTTATTGCAAAAGCTTACTTTGGTAATTAAGCTAAGGTATGACGTATACGACGATGTATTACGTACAGCACACGTTTTAGTGTCACAAAGAAATCTTGATGGGCAATTTACCACTACCGTTAAAGCGGAAGGTGTACAACCATGGAATTTTGCCAGTACAAACACATGGGGCAGGAACTTCGAGAATAACAAGGAAGCTCAAGCCAGATGTTAAGAATCGCGCAGCGTGTGTTGCAACAGGACGCGGTACGCGCAACGTTAAATCAGAAATCGGAAGACGGCAGAATGGACCAGAGAACAAAAAGGGGTAGCCAATATTCCATAGCTGACACTGAGAAGGAAAAAAAAATATGTCGGCGAGATGGCACTTTTTGCTACTGATCCTTCCGACATTTACCTTTCACCTTGGTTACATGTTCTCTTCTTTTATTCCTCCTTCCATTTTTTCACTTGGTAAATCGTGGCACAAAGGGACACTGCTACCCTGTGTGTTTTACGTCTTCCGGCCGAAAAGTCGACCTAATAAACAGTTGTGATAAGAATGCAAGTAAACGATAACGCTGAGCATATTTTGGAGGAAAAAGCACCCCTTATCTCGAGTGGAAGGCTGACGAACATTATGTGAACACACACACACACACACACTAAACTGCCGTGTCGGTGATAATAACATGTAATCGCAATAGCAAGATGCAATCGCAGTGTTGGGCTTATCACTCGGCAGAAGAAGGCAGCAGCGCTTCCGCAACCAGTCCCATACGTTTATCGGCGCTAACAATCGCTGGCAGTCCCCGCCCGTGTAAGAAGAGAATTGAGGCCGGATAAGACGCAGGCTGCAATCATAACTTTGATGTGCGGTGCACCGTGTGCTGAACACAATCTCATCGCTGCGCGCGCACAAGCGCAGATATGGGTAGTTACCTGGGTCAACGGCACGCAGCTGCAAATGCGCCACGAATGTGCTTTAATCTTCACCAGATACGGCTCGCTGAGCGTGGCCCTGAAGGCCCTGAAGCGCCGTCGTCGCGGGCGTCTTAAATGGCAGCGCACATCACATAGCGGATCTGCCGTCTTCCCTAAAAGCTTCGAAGAACGGTGAATTGTGACTGGTGTTCTAGCATAGCGCGTTCACTCGACCCGATTCTTGCCATAATGAATGTGGAAAATGAGGTATATGATGGATAAATAAATCAAAACCAAAGAAACATATGCGTGTCCTAAAGAATGCCCTTGTCCATATGCTGTCGTATACGCAAAAACAATAACATGTTCTTTCTGCATGGAAATTCTCAGTGTCTGCGACACGAGGCATGGACTGTAAGTCCCTTTTATAGACACTCGTACCTTTTATAAACACACAAAGTCATCGCAGGAAAAAAAGTATCTTCGTAGCGTCCTGTACCAGCAACAGATACTAGCACGATAAAAAAACTCAATTACGTCATCAATTTCCATTATTACATCTAACTTAGTCAAGAAATCATTCAGCATAAACAATTAGCCATTAATAAACAGGATAGCGCATAACATATTCGAGTGCAAAAAGAAAAAAGAGCCCATCGCATATGAGATAGACGGTCTATGTAAATTTGATAAGTAAATTTAAAACAGGCCTAGGGATATTAGGTTTATCCGGTAACAAGAGCAGCATGCCGTACGACAGGCTTTGGTGACCATATGACACTCTGCATGTCGAAACGTGCCACAGAGCTTCTATTAATATTGAACACTAGTGCATTAATACAAGGATTTCATGAGATAACGAGTATCGGGCATCGTAGCTGAGTGAGAGCTCAGTCTTTATCACGCAACGGTGATACATCGTATTAAATTTTCGCTCCATATGCGAGAGATAAATGAGGTAGTGAAACCTCCCCATTCGCACGGCGGCACTGCGCTCTCGAGTGATAGCGCACTGAATGGTAATTACATGAACGATCAAGCAACAGCCACAACGAAGGTAGCGGCGATCACAGGCCGGTTATTAGTAAGCTTACCGTGGCTCTTATCAAAAGATCCATAATTCATTTAGGATTCACAGCGATTACTGTGTCCGCTTGGGATCTTTGCGCAGATAGATAGATAGATAGATAGATAGATAGATAGATAGATAGATAGATAGATAGATAGATAGATAGATAGATAGATAGATAGATAGATAGATAGATACGCTCAAAGTCGCCGAAGTTCGCTGAGAAATGCTTCGTATTTAATATGAAACGACGGGTACGTATACATTAAATAACCGAAAGCTTTATGCATCTTGGCGCTGGCCTCCACAGGAATTGTACGAGAAAATGCGAGATTTCGCGAAACGTGTACGAAAAAAAAAAAAAACCCACGTGACCAAGTGGTGACGTTATAGCACGGTGTTAGGTGAGTTCAAGATGATGTCACGACATATAAAGCTACGTGAAGATGTTACGATGACGCAATCGCGTGACATCGCTTGCTTTCGGAAGATGAAAACGAGAGTCAACCCTCTTCTTCGTGCTCACCCTTTATTGCTTGGGGTTGTGCACAGTTACGCGATATCGTGGAACTGGCGCGGTTCCGCACCGTTTTCCGCAGATGTGCGTCGGTGCAGCAAACCAGTTGCAGCCTGCAGTTAGGTATTCCTCCTTTCGAAAGTCGCCGCGCGCGTTGCTTTTTTCTCCCGCCAGCCACTAGCTATTTACGAAAGTAATCTCCGCTAGGATAAAAGAAACACTTGACTTCAATCAACCAAGAGAACAAGCTGGTTTCAGGAAAGGTTACTCAAAAACGGTCCACAGCCATGCTATCAGCCTAATAAATGAGAAATTCGCTGAATATAATAAACCTCTTTATATGGCCTTTATAAACTACGTGAAAGCACTTCTAGCACTTCTATAAACAAATAAATAGAGAAATATACAAAGACAACATAGAACATAAGAGCAACGCACTTCATTGGGAAGATCGGCAGCTCCACTCGGACACTGCTTTTGGGAAGACGGAAAGTGCACATGCAATTGCACATGCGTGATCATTGGATGTACGCCTAGTGGACAAAGAGGTCACATATTTGTAATGTATGCTGCTAAATGGTAAAATACATTTCTTTAACCTGAGATTACACTGTGCTCACTAAGAACAAGTTGAAATTCTATAAATTTAATCTTTTACGTTTTCATCGTTTATATAGTGAATGGGAAGTCTTCCCTCCTTTTTTTTTTTTTTTTTTTAAAGCTGAAAGCTCTTGCTCAGCCGCCTTGTTACATAGCAGAAATCTTCCCTCTACTTCAGAAGCACCAAATAATTGTGTACATTTCTCAATAAGCCGATTAACTTACACACCTGACAGGTTGCTTTCTATACTTCTGTGTCCACTTGAGACAGGACTGGTGCTACCGATGAACCAATACAAATGGCGATGATTTGCCCATGATTTACCTAGACTTTCTGGAAGAACTGGAAGAACGATTCCGAATAAAATTTCCAAGTACAGCTTCTGACCGTTCTCGCATGCGCACGAGCTGCCTGATCTAAAGAGACAAATTCCGAAAATAGCTGAGAGTGGCGCTAGTTAATTGTGTTTTGTGCGTTCTCCTGTCTCGTCCTTTTTAATTGCGCCAACCAGTTTCCTTCGACAGTACGAACCGACTATGTTGAAGACAAATACTACCTTTCCGCACAAGAAACTTTCCCTATATACACAACGGCTGTTCATCCAACTGTAATCATAAAAGCGCTAGAATTTCTCCAGAGTCGTGATTACAGCAGCATTTCGAAAGAGTAAAAGCTTGGGCGAGTTGGTGATACAATATAGGCATGGTTACACAGCGCAAATGGACGAAGACGGAGAAGCGGGCACAGCACAATGTCCTGTCATGTAACCAATCATTTTAGAAACCTCCCTTCGCCCTTCTCATAGATGCCATTCATGGCGACACGAAACTTTGCTGGCCCGTATTAGTGTAGATGTTATCAAAGTAAAGTTCTGCCATTTGCTGCTGAGTCACAGTTGTCGAGGCTAACCACGATTTCGATGCTTGCTTTGCCAGCAGAAACTCCGGTTCGTCGCGGCCTTTTAGTTATCGAAACATTTATGTGGGTCAGATAGTGACCACGTCGCGACCTTTCACTCTTGTAACGATGAGACCACATCGACACAAAAGAGCGTCTTGCTGGTCTTCATGCTTCACTCTGCCCACGCGCGCTTCCGGAATCTGTGCATTTGGCTTTCGCTGCAAGGGCAACCGGAAGCAGCGTTCCGCTCTTTGTGTTCCTTCTCCGCTACGAAGGCGCTGACAATAATCGGGAATCTCTCCCGAGCCGGAAATGGCCGGACAGCAAAGTCAAAAGCGAGGTCGCATGCCAGCCAATCACGGCGAACAAACATCATGAAACGGAAAAGGGTAGAAATGCGAAAGAATAGATGAGGAGAGAGCTAATTAGGAACTCGTACAGAGAAGGATGAAGCTCCGATGATCCTGCGGGGCCCGGTTAATACCCGGGAGCGCCCGATGAAGATTGCTTCGCTGTCCTCGTCCGCGCTGCTTTCACTTTAACACAAACACGGGGCTGGCTTTGGCTCCGCAGTGAACGGATTAGTCGAAACCGTGGAGCCGAATGAACCAGACGCGCGAGGGGCCGTGTAGAGGCACCCGCGGCAGTCACGTGATGCGGCACTGTGTAAGCCGCACAGTGCTAGCTACGGATGATGTCTTGGACGAGAAGAAATCCTCCTCGCAGTGGGTGCTCAGATGATTACCTCGAAGGGAAGAGGGAATTACACAAGTGGCGGTTACATGACAGTTAACATAACGTGGAAAAAAAAATGCAATGAAAAGAAGGTTGCTCATGCAACCGAATTGATTGTTACAGCGTAGTGAAGTATTATCAGGTAATACAATACAGTAAGGCTTATGTGCGGACTGCCGTTTTTAATAGCGATGCTGTTGAAACTATTCGTAATTTGTCGTGTCACGGAATATGACCTTGAAATGTCCTTGCGTAGCAACCAAGCGATGCTATATCTACCAGCATAACCTTCTATGGTCTCGACATCATGCTACATCACGCAACACGACGTCACAACGACACGCGACCGGAAGGAGAAGAAGATGAGCAAGCAGTAGAAAAAGAAGAGGAAGAACACGATGAAGATGAGCAAGTATAGTGGTAGAAGAAAACTCGGGCCACGACGAAATGCGCGTGTGCCGGAGAAAAACCCGTACCAGCCAAGTGCCCATCAGCTTCGATGGCTTTGCGCCACAAGTGCCCTAGTGTAGGGTCTGCGCATCCGCAGCAGGCCGTATACACAGGGGTTGACTTTACAGACTATAGTGAAACACGTGATAGAACGTGCCTTCGGAATCAAGAAACAGCTAAGGCATTTCTAGCTTGTCATTTCGTTTTCCTTTCACTTTTTTTTTAATTTTTAGAGCACGTGATACTATGAAATGTTGGTTTCTTACGTGTACAGGTAGGCAAGCTCTTTTTCACGCAAACTGACTAAGCTGACGTATGCTTCTCTTTCATACTTGATAAGAACTATTCTACGAGCTCTCGAGTCAGATTACTACGGTGTACAAAATTGTCAGTTTCTTTGAAAGCCGTGTGGCACCTACAGTGTTTAAAAGGTCAGGGAGACGTGAGCATTCTGACACTCTACCAACGTGCGATGCTCTCCGAGGCGATCGTAGATTCATCTTTAGGACTGGTTCACGTGCACTCTGTCGCAGGGAAAGGGAACCATGAATGCAACGTCGGATTCGCATTTCACAAATTTGTTAAGGCTTTTCACTGATCGAAGCGACAATTCCTTGGGCTTGTGAATGCTCGAGCTGACATGTGGGAGCTGGAACTGTTCACCCTTAATGAAATGATGCACGAGTCGGTACTCGGGTCGTGCAAAACGCCCGTACATAACTCACAAAGCTGTTTCGTGCGCTTTTCAGCAGTTTGTGAATGGCTCTCGCTTTTTGTTGCAATACTACGACGATGTTGGGCAGCGAGCGTGTGCCGATGCCATAAGCCAATCACAATATTGAATCACGCGCAACCATTTTCTTTTTTTTTTTTAACATCCGGCACGGCCAGTGCAGCTTTCGCAGCAACGGAGGGCTTTGTTGCCGCAACCTTCGTTCAGTGTCGCTATAATGCGCGCAGCGTTAGAGGATTCAAAGACGAACGCGACGCACAAGCCTGTTTGTGAGAAGTGTTGCTCATTAGCCGGTTCCATGGATAGTGTCCCTTTGGCTGTCGTCATCAATTATCCTAACGAAAATATGTCTGACCTAGGATAGTCATGACGCCCGAAAATCTTTTTTGTAGTTCTCCTACAGTGCAGAATTCGCGAAGTATTTTGTTGACAAGAGCTTACTTATTTTTACAGCGAAGCTGACTGGCCTAGCTATGAACAGCTTCGCTGTTCATCCTGCAAGCGTCCGCGCTGCAAGCGTCCGTCAATCGCTTTACGCAGCGCTAGCGGTTGCTGATTTAGATCGCACGACCACCGCCTGCTCCACAGCCCCGTCGCTTTTAATCGGCGGTCACGTTTAGTTCGTATGAGGAAAGTTTGAGAGCACTGCAATCGCGGCGCGGAAGCCGCTATGTCACGTGGTATTTTTTGTATCTCGCGGGCATCTGGAAAACACTAATTATGAATAGATAGAAAGTTGGAAACTTTTTAACTGGGCATTTGACAGACCACTCTACGGCTTTTCCATAGGAATCATTTGCCTAACTTTGTTGCTTCCGAGGTTAATTAATTAATCTCGCATAATTAACTAATTAAGCGCAACACAAGAAATAGTCTGACTCCCTCCATACGATAGTAAGAAAAATGCATTCGGTCGCGTTGTCTTAGGGTGCATCAGCATATTTTTAAACCCTGGCTAAAGATAGCTGGGACACCCTGTATAGTGCACACTTCCAGGGAACATAATCGAAAGAAGAGGAGTGCAGGACACAAGGAGAGCAGTGAACAACACGAACACTGCTCTCCTTGTGTCCGTGCCCACCAACTCGCTCAACTTTCTGTCCTTTTGAGTTCCAGAGAACAATGCGCTGGTCAAGGCAAGTGATCACCACTGATCAAAAATAAAGGTGTGTGTGTGTTTCGTCGCGATGAGCGCCGTCACCTCTCGAGATAATGTGTTTATGCTTTTCATCAAAATTCTGTGGCGTCTTCACGCAGTGTGCTACACAGCTTCGCTGATCATCCACCTTCACAGAGTGAAACAGAGCATGAATTTATTTATTTATTTATTACATGCACTGCGCACATTATTTCAGCGGGGGCGCATTACGATATGATCTAAAATATCCAGCAAAGCAAAGATGCACGCTGGTGTGACTATACCGATCACAGGTTTCAGTCAGTCCTACTTACGAACGCTTTGACGTTCCTGCACTGGTCCTCATTTCCTTTTTTAACAATGAACTTTTTCACCGGAAAACGAACGATACCTGAGTTTTCTAAGAATAATTTATCGCCCTAAATTGATTCGGGTGTTTCGATGGAAGACGCGAAGTTTCTCCGAATGCGCCATGCAGCGGCCATCGGACGCAAATTAAGCATTTTCAGGCTTGCGTCATTAATGGCACGACGGTGACAGGAACCACGTGATGATAAGGTTACGAGAACAATGACGACGGCATCTCCGCGCGTACTCTAAGCTCGCCTCATTGCGCATATAACACGTCACACGTGCCCGCGTGGAGGCGCCTGCACATGCCCTATCTCATTCGCATGTTGACGTTGACCCGAGGGCCATCATTGTGCTCTTCCAGCGTAGCCAAAGTGTGACCTTTGGCACTCTATGTCGTATCTCTCCGCCTGCGCTGTGTTATCAACGCCAGTGCTATCTAACGGAGCTTGCGCAGCGCTGGAAGCGCACAGGTGTGCTGTGTTCACTGTGGCTGCATTTATTCGCAGCGCCGACAAAACGGGTCGCGGCGTGCATAAAGCTTCCTGTCAAAAAATTGACTGGAACTGTGGCGTTAGTGCCTATGAGAATTGCAAACAAGGCGGTTCAGCCAACGTGCAAATGATGGGTATTACATGGATTTGCATAGTCTTCGTTCTTGTGGTTGCATGCGGCTTTGCGACATTAATTATTTGTCGTTTACGACAACATATGGCGTTATAAACGGAACAGTGTTCGATAATTATGTACGTACACGGGTACTTGTTGCTTTTCTGTGGTTAAAAAAATACGAATGCTCAGAAATTTAGCATTATGATGCCTTA
Organism: Hyalomma asiaticum; assembly: GCA_013339685.2. Lineage (NCBI taxonomy): Eukaryota > Metazoa > Arthropoda > Arachnida > Ixodida > Ixodidae > Hyalomma > Hyalomma asiaticum. The sequence continues at coordinate 3,870,032 of CM023487.1, forward strand.
AGGGCAATGTTGCCTCCTCTACTTGTGCCCAGATTTAGCAGCGTCCTAAAGGTTTAAGTACCGGATGATAATCGTGTTTGAATTTAAAATAAATATGTTTACGCTTGTAAGTGATGTGCTAATCTTTTCAAGTACGTAAAAGGTAGGTGCGTCATCTAACTATAACAAACAGGCTATCACTCGCTTCTTAAAGTCCAGGGTAAGTGCTCCGCTGATTTTTTACAAACTATATTGGTCAAGCTGCTGCGCGAGGCCGTAGCAGATGCACAGTACCACCCGGCGTTTGGTGGTTGGTTTTGCGTAAAAACGTTATGTCAAGTCATACAACCGTGCCGTTAAACTGCGTCGGAAACTGCGTCTGAGCCTTGATGTGAGTTGACTTTTTGAGCATAGCCTGCGGGTACCGTCTGCCTGTCGTCCAGTCGACGTGTGATAGGCACGATAACTGTGCGCCTGCTTGGCGCGTTTCGTCTGCTTTGAATGGATTACATAGCGCAATTGAAATGCTGTAGTACAAGCTATACGAACAGCCTTGCCTCAAGGAATGTATGTTTGCCGTAAAATCGTCCACACGCTTAGCTTCTGTCGCATCTGATACAAAAAAAAAAAGAAAAAAAAAGACCAGCAATACCGCGTCGCTAAGGCTCGCGAGGCGGGGAGTAAATATTTCTTAAGTTAGGTCAAACACCACTGCAAATGATATGTGACCATCAACTAACACATGACCGAAACAGACCGCATGGCACCTGTTAAGTGCAAAAACGACTTTAGTAAACGCGACACTATCTGGCAGTAAAGCGTGCAATACAGCCGGTGCCGTCGCGTAGTGATATCACTCGCGTCACTGAAGCCAGGAAACAGCAATAAATCCACCAGAACGCACAAGGTCGCGAGCACGAAGACTATATAGTACTACCAATCATTCCCATGGCAGCTGTACGATCTCAGAGCCAGAGGTCTCTCTAGTATTTTTGTAGAAACTCTATGGCTGCATGATTGGTATGATTCTAAAGCAGAGACGAACACAGCTTATAGCTAACGCCGCCTTCAACGGCGAAAATCGCCTACCAGCGTGTCGTAACGCGAGAATCGTGAAACGACGGCTCAATCACTCCGAATACACACTACTACCTGACGGTCCTTCTTATCGCGGCTGACGCAAGCTGAAAGAGCCGTTATCTGGAGAACAGCCATCTCTTTGGGCACGACACCCAGAGTCGCTTTCTCGTTCGGACGCGAGTATAGTGCCGAGGGAAAAGGTTAGATTGCGCTGTTCAGGCTTCGCCGGCGCTTCTCTACGGACCAGCATGGAGCTCCGTCGAACGGCTGCGTGTATTCCGCTGTATACATGGGCACAGCACGAAAACGCCGGACCGAGACACACGAGCTGCAATTAAAACAGCCGTACGACCATTAACTGTCACAGCATAACGAGGAGTCACTCTCCGGCTTCAGTTTCGAATGGATCGAATGTCCCGATCGAGTGTTATAAGACAGGCAAACGCAACAGCCTCTCCGGCAATAGAGCAGCGGAATGGTACATTGAGAATTATACTCTCTGGCGTTGCCTGTGTAGCCGCATAGCACGCTTCGTGCTATTTTTAAGCCTTTTTCAAGAAACCTCACTAGCGAATTCGATTGCCGGCCTCGGTGGCTGCATTCAGAGGGCGGCCGAATTGCAAAAAAGCGACCAGGAGGTTTAAATTTACGTGCACGCTAAACAAGGTCAGGTGGACAGAATTTGTTACTTACTCCAAAATTACAATAACACAAGTGTAGCAGCTTGGGCTAGTTGGTCTGCGTTCATGATGGCGAGTTTCACAGCGCGCGAAGATAGGAAAAAAGCGACAGAGAAGGAAGAGCGCTGGAATAACAACAGCTACATTAAAAAAAGTGGAATATGTATTGGTTCTTGTTTGGCGCCCATTCTCAGTGACATCTTTCTCGCTCATCATAATCATGTCTTGTCAAAAAAGCTTGATGAATCTGTAATTTTTGAAAGTTTGCCGTTTTGTTGACGATTATTTAGTGCTTGTTAAATGTGGTAGTCAGGATTTCCAGGACATTTTCTCTCATACTTTGGCTATTTTCCGGGAGTGCTTGCAGCCTCTAGTTCTCACCCATGAATTTCCCATTGATAACAGACTGAGATTTCTCGATTTGATCATTTCAACAGAGTCATCCCATGTTTGCTGGATGTATGAGCCAAGAAGCGGCAAACCGCTTTTGCCATTCAGCTCGGCCCATTCTGAATTGGTTAAGCGGAGTATCGCCAACGTTTGCCTTGCCAACGCCCTACACAAGTCATGCCCCCATACTGTGCATCGCAGTTTTGCTCTACAGGTAGAGCGTCTGGCCGGATATCCTTCTCGTTTCGGCGGCAGAAAAGCTGCTGGCTGTCATTCAGCGAGGAGACAAGCCTGAAAAGCGCAACACTTTTGAAAAGAGCCGGCCAGTCATCCTACCTTATGTGCACAGCATTTCGCACAGGTTACAGAAGATTGGCCAGGCCGCCAGCGTTCAGGTAGTTTTTTCTGCACCTGAAAAGTTGCAGAGACTATGCAAGCGGGCCAACGCACCTCGTGCAAACTCTGCCCCTTGCTCCTTGCGCACAGGTCACGCTACATCTCCTGCGCAGTAGGCGTCGTCTACTCGATTCCACTGGCGTGTGGAAAGGCTTATGTCGGCCAGACCGGCAGGTGCGTCAGCGACCGCCTGCGCGAGCATCGAAATAACGTGCACAATGTGGTGCAAGGGCACCTTGGCATTCATTGCCGGGACTGCGGTTGCAGGCCCCTCTTTGATCAGTGTGCGATAGTGGCAAGGCATTGGTCTCAACTAACCCGCGAAATAATAGAAGCGGAACTCATACATAAATTAGGCGACAACTGCGTAAGCACCCCATCTGTTACACCATCACGGTTCGAGCGTGATTACCTGGCCGGGCTGAGGGGCAATCGCGAACACGTGTCACATGTGACTTGACTCGCAGTACACTGATTAGGCTTGTTTTTTTGTTTCTTTGTCCTTTCTTGTTTTTTTTTTTCGTTTGTTTGTATGTATATATCTCGCCACTCTGCGAAATAAAGATCAGTTGGAAGTCAGCGCTCTTTCTCCTCTGTCGCTTTTTTCCTATCTTCGCGCGCTGTGAAACTCGCCATCATGTACAATAACACAATTAGGAACTTGAATAACTTCCCCTATGCTTTCCTAGGCTTCAATGTTTGTTGGTTCATTAAGTTTTCTCGAACAAATAAAACGAGCCCTTGACCCCTTCCCTTATATATATATATATATATATATATATATATATATATATATATATATATATATATATATATATATATATATCGTGTGTGCGTGTGCATATTTGTGTCACCGTAAACGTCACCGTAAACAGCGTTCACATTCTGAGATTAAACACGCAAATAACAGTCAGCGTCTGTGCGGAATCGACCACTGTCATATGAGCAACAAAAAAGTCGTGTTCTTGACACCGCAAGGCAAAGCTAGCCAACCGGCCAGGTGGGTTGCGCGGTAAAACGAGCCAACATGCAGAATGATGATATATTACGAGCTTGAGATAGCGGCCGTACAGATGGCGACTGAAATTGTGGATGGCGCTGAAATCTCTAATAGGATGGACTTGCAGGCCATCTGGTCGATCATTTACGCTCGAACAACCCGCTGAGGGAACAGCGCGAACACAGGGACGACGATCAAGAAACACTCCACAATGCGCTGTAAAAATCTCATTAAGTTTCAGTTCTGTGACAGCATATTGCTGTCAGCCTTTGTCATAGCAGGACTTGCATCAGCAACGACGTGTCGGCGCCCGTCGTGAAACTGGACGACCACAGCACCAACGCCCGCATCACTCTTGCATCTGCAGGCGGGAGCGCCTCCGGATAGAAACGACGCAAAAGTGGCACAGGAGTAAGCAAACAGCGACGCGAAGCCACTGGAAGAGCAAGCATGACAAAGTATTTAATAAAACATCGAAAATAAGCACGCAGGCCCAGGAAGCTACGCATTCCCTTCGCTGCCTTCTGTGGGAATGTGAGAAATCTCTCGATGGCAGGGTGTTCGACTACAAAGTCCGCCGCGGTTGATATGGGAAAGCGAAAGAAACACTGGTACAAAATGCCTCCAGAGAGAGAGAGAGAGGAAGGGAGGGAGGGAGCATTGGGAGCTTCCACTTCGAACTTGAGCGCGAAACAACAGGTGGCGCCATTCCGCGGTCACTGTTCGCAGCTTGGAGCGCTTCGCAGCCGAGTGAGGACAGAACCTCGGTGCGGCTAGCCATCCTAGCGCGACCCTGGCGCGAGTCGAGGCAGCTCTGGTCGAAGGTTTCCGACGTTAAGCACAGATGGCAGCACGGACGCGGATTTGCGTGCTAACCGGCACTATTTCTTCCATCGTACACTTGATGCACGTGGTTGGCCTCGGCCATTCTCGTATAGAGCGGCTTCGTACTCCGAGCGTTTAATTAAAGCGAGCACGAGAGATCGATTGAGGCAAAATTCAAAAGAGGAGCAGTCGGCTGGTAGTCGAGTGGCCACGAAGAGATGACTTTGTGCCCCAAACTGGGAGAACACACACACAAAAAAGAAAAAAAAGGGTAAAGAAGCTAAGGAAAACGATGAGGATGGAATGCAGGCGCGCGCTCGGGATGAAAGGGACAGGGTGATAATGGAGTGGCTCGCTGACGGCGCATACATCACAGCGCGAAGGACGCGCGGTGTCACGGCCGCCGTATCCAGTGGGCCAAATTTCGGTTCCTATAACGAGTCAATAGTTCCAGCGGCATTGAAAATACGTATGAGAAAGAATGCATGCGAGCGCGCAGAGCGACGCGTACTACTACTATAGGGCTGCACTATCACTGCGCGGAGAAGCACTTGGCCATGCGGTCCGGTGCGGTGGAAACTCCCGCGGATATAATGCAGGTGTGAAGAGGGTCACCGCGCTAGCGCCCGGCGGTAACGGAAGGCCCTTTTCATCACCGATGTTTCTTTCTTGAAAAGCCTACGCTCGCGGCTACGCCTAAGAGCGGACTGTGGCAAACGCTTTCAGTTTAAATAGAAACAAGCGCATTTTACAGCAACCAGATATAATCACAGGCGGCCGCGGACGACAAGCGTGTTCAATCGCGTATTTCATCAACTTCATCCATTTCCTTCTTCTGCCTACTGCATTGTTGTCCATAGTTCGTTTCCCGCCGCGGTGGTCTAGTGGCTACGGCCTACTGATCCGAAGTTCGCGGAATCGAAGCCCGGATGCCGTACTTTCGATGGAGGGACGGGAATGCCAGAGGCCCGTGTACTGCTGCGTTTTCAGTGCACGTTGGAAAAAACCCCGGGTGGCCGAAATTTCCGGAGCACTCCACCTGCACGGCTTTCCTCTCATTTCTATACCTACTCTTTCACTCTCTCTTTCACCAGCCCTCACGGACGCTGAGTCACCGCAAAGGCTGCGGAAAATAACGTCCTTTCTACTCGAGCTCCAATTATTATCGTCATAGCGAGATATTTGTTTTCAATAATAATAATAATAATAATAATAATAATAATAATAATAATAATAATAATAATAATAATAATAATAATAATAATAATAATAATAATTTAGTTATTTATTCGTCTGGGCCATCAAGTTCTTTAATAACTTATTTCACTACATTCAAATTTTTTAAAGTCATCATCGTGCCTGTCGAAGGCCCCTCGCCAATAATGACATTATTACTTAATAATCGACTCTCCTCTTAAAGTTAATGAAGCTCTATTGATCGCCTTATTTTCGTGTCTTATTAACCGTCAAATCTTTCTCGTTATCGCGATTTACTTCATCACCACCATTATCTTCGCAACACTTTTTACCACAAAATTCTCCGATTTCCTTGCATTTGTTCTTTATCAATTTTCATTAACATGCTCTTCTTTAACTTGAATTTTTTCATCATCAGCGTAAGCTTTCTTTAATCACTACCTTTACTACACACCGAAAGTTGAACGTGTTTACTAGTTATAGCTGAACTCTCTCGCTATTTCATCAGGTCTGTGTAATCGAACCCGTATACTCGTTCAGTCGACCCTTGACCTACAAGCATAATTATCATCGTCGAAGAGAAACGACCAAAAAGTTACACAAACGTGAGTCTGCCTGTCCGGATTTAACCTGCAGCCTCCGCTGTGTGCTCCTGTTTAGTCCTTTCGGGTCACCTTATTATCCGGCCGAAGGAGCTCCGCACGATCTCACCCTTCGTAACAGCTTCGTCGGCGTCCTTTACCGTCACTGGTCTCCGCTGCTTAGCGCGAATTTGCCCCGAAGAATATACACGCGCAGCCGTGAAGACGCGAAGCGCTCGCAGAGCGGCAATCACGCGCGGGCTTCCCCCGCGCTGTGCCGTCAATTATGCGACCGCCCAGCGCGTCCGAAACCAACGCTCCCGTATATACCATGTCTCGTCGGGCGCGCACACGTTCTCGTCGCATACGTGCTCATTTGCATGTATAATACGAGCTGCAGTTGGCAGAGCGCCGTAAACAGAGTTCCGCGACTCGGAGAAGCCGAATTGGAGAGAATATGCGGCACACTGGGCAATGTATCCGGCGCTCTCGTCTCCGGAGCAATCTCCATTTTAATGGTGTTTATTTCGGGAACATGCTCCAACGGAGAGATAGAAAGGTAGATGAATCGAGGGAAGAACAAAAAGTGCTTCCCAAGAATGGAAAGAGTATTGAGAGAGAGAGAGAGAGAGGGGGGGGGGGGAGGATAGGCTGCCCGGGCTTCGCAGCGTCAATCTTCCGCAGCAGAGCTTCAACGCTAGAGAGCCGTGGACCCTGGAGCGCGAACAATGCATCGCAATTACGCGCGCCGCGACGGGTATACGTATGGTCAGCCCCGCGGCTGCGCACCCCGTCTGTTGTGTACGGGAAGCGCGGGAGCAAGCAGCGTCGGAGGGGGCTGCTGCAATAGACTCGTCTTGGGTCGTCGTCACATTAACGAAAAGCGGCGCTCGCTGAGAGCGAGCGAACCAATGGAGGGGGAACGCAGGACGACAAGAACGAATGAGAGAACAAACGAAGAAATAGAAGAACGGATGAGAGGGGAAAAGAAAGGCATGATAGAAGGAAAGAAGCAGGGGGCGTCAAGTTAATGAATCACACATTTTTAATGCGACGGGCAGACCGCTGAAAACGATGAAGAACAGGGAATATCAGTAGAGAGAGAGAGAGAGAGAGAGAGCGCTCTATATTGAAAGGCAGAGAATTTAGCCGGCGCTGAAATATCGCTGACATACTATACTCTGCGTGGGAAGGGAGTTTGGGGAGAGAGAGACGAGTAGAAAGAAGTGCACGAGACAGTGAAAAAGAAAAGAGAAAGAAGAAGTTGGGCGTTGTGTTTCTGACTGTAAGGACTAATTGCATCCAACGATATTATTTCAAGTTTACAGGCAATATCAGTAAAGCCGCTGCAACATTCGCTGTTCTTCGTCGTCTTAAACGGCCTGATCATCGATTCGAGCCCCCAGCCTCCCCCGAACTTCTGTTCTATGGCCTGGATATCTTTTTTTTTTTATTTATTAGATGTCGCATATATATAGGATTATAGGTACACCGACATACACGTGTAGAAAATGCGACAAACACGCGCAAGTGCTCATATGGGCCTCGTCTTTTATGCGCTGGTGTCTGTATATTTTCTCGCTAAACAGTGCAAGAAACATGAAGTACTGAAGCCTTGAAACGCAACGTTTCTTATTTTACGAATCACTCGCTTAATGGGCGGGGGACGAAAGAAAAGTGTAGACGGAAAGAAAAAAATGCCTCAGTTCACTCGCTGCGAGCAGCAGAGCGTATAGAAACGAAAAAAGAAAGAACTAGTCGTAATTGGATGAAGCAAATACATGAACGAACCAAGAAAAACGGAACCTATGAGTGGACGAAAGGCTGAATGGAATACACATGTACGGGACGAACAGTCGAAGGCGTGGACGATGGGTAGAAAAAAGAAAAGCAAAGAACGAAGGAAGGAAGGAAAAGAAAGAGGGAGGATAGTAGGAAAAGAAAAAAAAAACGAGCGAGCGAATGAAAAAAACAACAACAAAAACAAAACTACGGGGTGGACGTATGCTCCGCCGGATTACGTGTTTAATGAGCGAATTGGTGAAAAATGAATGAAAACGTAAAAAAAAAAGGAGAAAGACGAAAGGAAGCTATGAATGCCAGAAACGCGGATTTAGGGAGCTTAGGGTAGATCGAAACAATCAGAGGATTGCTGCAGAGAGGGAAGAACGGAACGGATCAAAGAGCAGGCGTTTCCAGGAGCGAACGCATGAAAAAATAAGCATCCTTATTTTACTGGGAACACGAACAACGCTTCGTGATTGGTTGCGACGCTACGAAGATTACGACAGCTCTGAAAGATGCGATTTCGGATTGCTGCGAGAGCGCAACGCAATGCGTTCGACTGACGCGTTGTATTCTTGTCTTGCTTTAGCGAATCTCAGTTTGAGTACGGCTTTATTCCATGACCCCACTGTGCATTACACGGTCTGATCACAGCAAAAGTGACGAAGAACAATCGAAGCTTCAAACATGCAACAAGTACATGACTAACTCAACACATGTTGGCCGTCTCACAAAGCCTCAGACTTTGAATTTTGAAGCGTCTGATTGTTTTTCTATCTTCTTGTCACGTGTGCTGCGATGAGGCCATATAATGAACAGTAGGGTCAAGGAATGAACCAAGTTGAAAGATTACCGCTCATAGTGTTTCCTTTTTTTTTTTTTCATCTTTTGCGTACGTGTCTCCCGCTTCATATTCAAATTCAGTTGCACTAAAGCAGTACAAGAATATGATGCACCAACTAGACCAATACTTTTGACTTGTGGTGTCCGTACCGCATCTCCACGGCTTATTCTGTTGACAGCTTGAGTCAAAGTCAATTTATAATGATTCAAGGGTACACTGAAACAGACACCCAGTAATGTTCAAGAATGTTAGCACGTAATCAGCACATAACGGTTAACACACTTAAGTAATAACGTGGACTGTATCTGAAGGCGCACCATATACAATACAATATTTATTTATTTCCAGAAATACAAAGGTTCTGGCGGATACCACTGGCGAAAAGCTGTTTGAAATACAGCTTGACTGGGCCGATGGTCCGTTACAAGGCATACACGTGGCGGTTGTACAAAAATAGTAACATTTTTTTAGAAGCTCAAAATACGAACAACTATTAACACAAATGAAAAAAAAAACAAGATCAGTATTATATAAAGAAATAATGAAAATGTATTGGAATACGTAAGAAGAAGAAATATATGAAATAGGTCCTAGAAAATCACACACTTTGGCTCTGATAAACAAACACCAAAAAGAATAATAAGAAAAACGCAAAAAGAAAAAGCACTCAGACATTACATGTTCACAAAATACATCCGAAGTTCCTTCGGTGAAAAACACTTTACACCTTGAAATGTACTTAAAATGTGTGGCAGATTGTGCTGTAAAGATTGTAGGCCATATTTATTTCAAAACCGTGGAACATACCACATATCACTATTTCTGGTATTGGCGGAAATGACTAGGTGTCAGAGTTGCAGTGGACACAAGAAAATTTTTGAAGGCAGTATTTGAAAAATAAAATGAATGTAGCAAGCGAAAAGTGTAAAAATACTCTATTTTGATTATTTTATGCTTTAGAAAAGCTGGCCGTGTTGTCTCCAGAAAACCCATATTGTCAATGTGACGAATCATCTTTTTTTGCAATGAAAATATTTTCAAAATGTTTGTCTTTCTAGTAGTTGCCCACACTAAGCTACAATAACTTAAATGGGAAGAAAATAAGGCATAATAAATGTTAAGTTTTGCTTTCGGCGGAAGAAGGTAGCGACATCTAGACAGAATACCTGTGATAGCAGACAGTTCTTTGGATATATTTTCAACGTGTTTGTCCCAAGTTAGGTGAGAAGAAAAAGTAACGCCTAGTAATTTATGTTCATCAACAATTTGTAGTTCCTTATCAGCGAACATTAAAGTTTGATTGCAAGTAAGAGATTTATTTCTTGCGCGAAATAACATTATTTTAGTTTTCGTTGGATTTATTTTTAGGCAGTGAGCGATCGACCATTCAGATAGCTTAACGAGTAGATCGTTGCACCGTTCCATTAATTTCTGCGAATCCGGACCAGAAATAAGAAGAGTAGTGTCGTCGGCATATATGATAAATTGAGCAGCTATGTCAATATTAGTAATATCGTTAACGTAGATGTTAAAAAGCAGCGGACCCAATACGCTACCTTGCGGCACGCCATTTAGTATTGGAAGAAAAGATGACTTCTCGTGATTTATACAGACTGATTGTTTGCGATCAGTTAGGTAGGACTCGAATAAAGATAATGGAATACCTCTAAGGCCATTCCGCGATAATTTCCTCAGCAAAATGTTGTGATTGAGGCAATCGAATGCCTTACTAAAATCAATGTAAAGTGCCAGGGTGAACAGATTTTTTTTTCGATATTTTTTAGTATATGTTCCTTGAGGGTGAGCAAAGCAGTTTCCGTTGACCTGCCTTTACGAAAGCCGAACTGAGCACTAGATAGAATGTTTTGTTTGTCAAAAAAAATTTGACACGCGCGGTATCTTTTCTAACCCTTTGGAAAATACCGGAATTATTGAAATATGTCGGTAATTTGATACTTCGTTTCTGTCACCTCCTTTGAAAATTACAGTTACCCTACTCATTTTCATTTTTTCTGGAAACTTCCCATGCTGTAAAACCAGATTAAAGATGTACGTTAAAGCTGGAGTGATGTGTTCTAAAACATACTTTACAGGCTTTATCTGTATGTCATCGATATCGAGAGCCTTACTGTTCTTAAGGTTCATAAAAGTGCTATATATCATGTTCATTAGTAGGATTTTAAAATAAACTGTTTGAAATGGAACGAAACGACGACACATCTGAAGGAGCTTGCTCTGTTTGCTGTGGTACGGTTATGTTTGCAAAGTACTCGTTGAAATGATTAGCGAGCGCTAAACCAGAGATTTCGGTTTTATTGTGGTTTATCTTGTCCGGTGAGGCAGAATGCTTTTCGCGACCTTGTTGATAATACTCCACAAGGTATCAGGATGTTTACCCGTGGCGTCTGCAAATAGACGCTCATGATAAGCATTCTTGGCAGGCCTAAGTTCCGCGGTTAGTTTGTTTCTATACTTTTCGAACATTTTCAGCGCATCAGGCGAACGTGTGGCAAGAAATGTATGGTACAGTTTATCTTTGTGTTTTATCATTTTAAAAAGTTCCTGTGTAATCCAAGGTTTTCTAATCTTCCTTGTCTGTCTAATCTTTTTGAAAGGGAAGTGTGCTTTGTAGATTAGTATGAAGGCAGAAATAAATTTGGAGTATGCTGCATTTACTTCACTTATCTCATACAAGAAAGACCAGTCATAATTCGAAACGTCACGTTTAAAAAGATCCATGTTTCTATCATTTAAGTCTTGAATGGAAAACACGTTTGACGTAGAATGATTTTTTTCAGCGTTCGTACGGTGTCATAAACACAGGACAATGATCACTGACGTCCGACGTCACTGTTCCAGTATGTTCTACTGCAGTGTCAATATTAGTAATAAGAATGTCAAGACATGTAGACGAAGAGATTGTAACACGGGTTGGCGTACTAATTAGGTTAACAAAACCAGCAGAGCTAAGCCTATTTGCAAAATCCACTGTGACAGCACTCTGTTCAAGAAAATTTATGTTAGTGTCTCCCCCAAATACAAGCCTAAATCCGTTAGCACCAACATATTCCAGTAAATTATCAAAGAAGTTCATAAAGGCAAGAATATTTCCATTTGGTGGGCGATACACGACTGTCTAATGTCTAAGTGTTAAAATTTCATAGTCGCATGTCGTTTTACAAAAATCTGCAATTTGTTCGCATTTTCGTCCTGATGCGACATAGACTGCGACGCCCCCTCCCCGTCTATCAGCTCGATTTAAAACGTAATCAACATAGCCATCAAGGTACAGCCGAGCACTTCTGTCATGGTACCATGTTTCTGTTAGCATAATTGTATCGAACTTGAAGGAGAATAGATTTAAAAAATTGCTTATGTTTTCTTGTTTATTGGCTGCTGATCGAGCATTCAAGTGCAGAATGGAACTACTGGTGTTTTGTTCAAACTGTAAACGATGCGGTAAGATAAAATGATGATATTCCATGGCGGTTCCTAGCGAGTGTTTGCAGAAGAGTCAGAAACAGTGGACGTAATCCTTGCAAGATCACGTTCTTCCGACATTTGCACAGCATCAGTGCTGTCGTTTTCCCTCGCATATATTTTTCCGTTACTGACCCACACAGATTTCCATTTCTGTTCATATTTCTTTTTCACTGCCATGCCAAGCAGCCTCTTTAGCGCTGGGAACAGATGTTCGTTCACGTAAACTGGGCACGTGGATTCTAACCCCAAGTCTCTGTTCGTGATTCTTGTTTTCTTTGCTTTCTTCAAGGCCGCTTCGCGTTTAGCTCTGGTTTAAACTGGACAATAATGTTACTTTTATCTGGGTTGCGAGTTGGAACACGGTGGAAACACTCAACGTCGGATGAGGTTCATGGACGTTGAGTGTTTGACGTACACAAAATGAACTTCACTGAACAATCCCCTTGGTGCAAATAATTACGCAGAAACAGCGCACGGAACGATGACACGGAAGCTAAGAAAACGTCTTCATAAAAGTAAAAGACAAGACGCCGAAAGAAAATTTTCCTGGTGTAGTCTACGACGCCATCAGTTGCCATGGACGCGACTACAAGTACATCGATGAGAAAGGCGATTTCAAGAAAAAAAAAAAAGGGTGAGACAGCACGAATATGACGTCAGGAAACGACATGTGACCTCGAAAGCCCTTTCTGAGCACGTGTAATCCACAGGACACAACGCTGACCGGTAAAGTGCGCGCGTTCTGGCCAAGGAAACGAAGTTCTCACCACGCCTGCACTTGGAATGCCTGGAATACGTGCGTATGCAGACCACGGCACATACGCTGAACGGGACGGCAGCCCGGCCAGACGGGTTGCCGTTGTTAAGATCGGCGTGCCGTTGCGTCTGTCGGTGGCCGTTGCGGTGGCCGTTGCGTCTACCTTTCGGGGAAAATGACCGTGGGGAGCGCGTATGCCTGCGTTCCCACGGATATACAGGATGTACATCGCTGGGCTGCCGTCTCGAAGAGACAAGTGCATTGTTTGAACGTTGCAGAGACGGCCATGTTCGCCGCTGGCCTCGAGCTTCAAACGAGCCCACGTGAAGCTCCCAGAATCCATGGACCGCCAGTGTCTCGTGCAGTGTGGGTGTGCGCGTTTGTGTCGCCTTTGTGGCAAGAACTTCGCGGCCGCACCGACGCAGCGAGAGGGGTGCATCAGCGCACCGGCCGACTGTGAGCACTGCTGCCAGCAGGTGGCCTATGGCTTCCCCAGTGTGAGAAACGGCGTGTTGTCAAAAGGACGGGGCCGGGAAGAGTGCTTTTATTTGTGCTGCTGTTGTTTTTCAGCAAGCCTCTTCGCCGAACCGTACCTTCTCCGGAGTTCAGCATCGGCTGCCACTCGGGTCAGGTGATACCCTGCCGCAGAGAAGCAGCGAAGGCGGGGTGTGACCTCCTCTCTTCGAAGGCGGAGACGACGTCGTGATTGGACTATATTGTACATAGTCTTGTATATAATAAGTGCGCAAACGCGCTCGATAAGCTCCGTTAAGCTCCCATCATCATGTAAAATAAACCTCACCTTTCTTCTTCCCTACCGTCTTCGTCTCCGTGTCGGCTCCGTACACCGGCAACCTTCCCTTGGAGTCTGGATGGGTGAAACGTCGACCTAGTAGCGTGGAATCCTAGGACCGACGGCGCGACTCCTGCAACCCCACCTGGATCTCAACACCGTCGAACCTTGGATTTCAGCAGCGTGGTGAGGAAATTGTTCTCAACGGACATTTTTCTGCCGTGGCCGGTGCATCATAGCAACATTGCGCACGTGCATTGCAACCGTCTGCTTCGACAATGCTCCATTCGTGGTTTTCTTTTCAAAGCATCGCATGCAAGGCTGTGCTTGGCCAATAGTGCCAGCTTGTCCACGCTCATCCCTTATGCACAGAAATACAAAAGGAGAGACACGGCTGCCGTATGGCGTTTTCGCATACGACCGCAGGGAAAGATCATTAATTAATGCCCCTCTCTAAACTTCGTGCTGCGCCACCACCGCACACAGCACAGGCTCGACATTTCCTGTCGATTTTGCTGGCCAATCGCCCGCTACACAGATGATCTCAAGCTTTCTACTCTTCACGAAGTTTTCTCCGATTAGGAGACCATGCAGGCTAACTGCCAGTTTGTTTTAATGTCATTTTCTTCGTATTACAGCGATGGCATTATGACGAATTTGCTCAGAGGTTAAACCTTTATCTCGGAGTCCAAGTAGCCCCGTTCACACGCCTGTGCTTTCTGTAACACATTCCATTATATTGTGTCCACAAATTCCTGCGTTCACTTTAGCATTCTATTGAGATTTGGATTTGTCACTCTAGTACGCTTATTATAATATGCTTTCTTTTTGTACTTAACGAATTTTGCGTTCCTAGTAGTTTATGTTTTATTAGCAAATATGTCTGTGCTTTACCAGTTGTTTTGTTTATATGTGCGTTTACCCCGACCATTGTCTCTGCGACCGCCTACAGACAACGTGCTTGTGCGGACGTGCGCGTGATTCGGGCTCTTCTCTCTCTTCCTCTATTTCACCCCTTCATCCCTTTCCCCAGCGCAGGGTAGCAAGCACGCAGTTTGGTTGACCTCCCGGCCTTTCCTGACCTCGCGCTCTCTCTCCCCACTACTTTTGCCCTAGCACTATTCGATGCCCTCGAGCCTCTAGGACACATGACCAGTCAAATAACAATCACGTTCAATCACGTTAGGTATGAAAACGGAAAGCATTATACCTTTGGCGCTGAGTAGGATGCCTGCCGTGCATCTGCCTCTGGCGCGGCCACGAGAGGTGGGAGTCAATAATGACGTAGGCGTGCACTGTGTAGGGCGATAGCCGGGGAGGCGGTTGTTCGCCTACTTCGAGAGTGGCGGTACTGCGTATAGTAGTGGAGACCACCTCAAAGATTCTATGAGCGGCACGGCTGGCTGCAAAAGCGAAGCACGCTGCGAGCATCGCCATGCTATGCCACGGTATCGCTGTTCCGCTCAATCGTCCCTGCCCGCGCGAGGCCAGCTTTCCGCCTTCCCCTGCCAACGTGAGCGTTGTGCAGATGAGAGTCCTTGCGGAGCGGCTGCGTGAACGCACTGGCCAGAGCGGAATCGACGGTGATCGTTGTGGGAACTGCCTTGCCAACAAGCGGCGTAGGTGCTGGTTGTTGGAGCGAAGAGGACGAGAAATTAATGCGCGAGCGGTGGGAGGAGCCGTGGCTGCCTTCGCGTGGTTTCGTGCAAACATTTCGTGGTTCAACCGGGAATCTTTGCTCCGCCATTCACGAATTTTTCGTGGCGTATAACCACATGCCTAATGGCGTACACTTTGTTTTTTGCTCCGTTTGTTTTTTACGTACTTCCGAAGACAATGTCTTTTCAGGCCACTCCTACCCCCATTCTCGGGCGAGGTACAACCTCCGACCAATCGTGACAGTGATCGGCGCTCTGCAAGACGAATGAACACGGAGTCCATAGTAGCGGTAACTGCCCCTCCAATATTTTCTCTGAATTGATGTTAAAGGGAAGTAACCTACAATATTATTTATTTATGCAACACTGCCCAGCCGCAAGTTGAGGCTGTAGGCAGCACTAGGCGACAAATCACAGAACAACGTGTTCATGTGCGACGATACAAACAGAACAACAAAGATGCTGCGCAAACCAACAACAAAAAGAAACGCATTCCTGAAAAATAAAACAAGGGGCATAGGCGCAAAGCGCCAAGAAATATTCTACGCAGCTAAAGGAAAAAAAAAATCAGTTTTTTTTTTGCTATAAGACAAATAAAAAAACAGCAGCCGTGTTACACCGGCCGAATATCTTCATATTATCACAAAGACTGGAGCGAAAAGTACTCCACAACAGTGACGCTTGCCGCTGCTTTAGCCGGTGTTACAAATGCGCAAAATTTTCGCTAACACAAATGCGTATCGTTTTGCAGGTACAGTGAAGTCGCATAGCCTATTATAAGCGGAAAGATCTAGGAGAAACATTTCATAAGTGCTACCACATCGTATTAATCGCGCTCCACATATCTTGAAACCGTCGCGCATATCCCGCCGCAAAGTGCATTCCTTAAGCTCAGCCCGTCCTCGTGCACTTACTTGCGCACGTCTTTTTTTTTTTAATGACGATAGTCGTTCTTGGGGTACTTGAAAGCAGAAATTTTGGTCTGTCTTTGTGTTTGTCTGTGTGTCACACGATTCTGCCACCTGGCCAAAGTTTAAGCACTTGCCTAACGCCCAGTCATCTTGAACTGGTAGCTGCGTTCATACTTGCGAATATTGTCAATAAAGAAGCAAATACTGCGCATATCTGAGGCACAACATCAATACGTAAGTATTAGGTGGTGTGTTGCTTTACGAGAAAATACATAGATACGCATTTCTAAAGACCCTAGTTATGTTTTTCTTGTTCGTTTTCTCCTTGATGTGGACTGAAGTCCCGTCAAGAAGATGATCGACGTCGATGAAGCAGGAGGCAGGTTGGAGGTAATGAACTTGAAGGTATATTGTAGCAAAATATTTACAGTCATATGTACATCTTGCCGAAGCACACTGATGATAACATAGACATCAACAGCGTCTTACTCTTCTACTTAACTTTTCTTAAGTTAGAGCCTAGAACACTGTTACTACATACAACGAACCTAGTCTCACTGTTCGACCACCGAGTGGTTACGGCCCAGACAGAAGTTGCATCGTACGGAGTCTTACTGATCGATCAGTTAAGTGGTTACAGCCTAGACTGAAGGGAAACGAATCCCGTCCAGTCTTTAGTACCTTACGGTAACAAAGAAAGAGGGGAGGTGGCCACTGCTGGTCCGCCTCAACCTTCTGTTATCCAATCTGTTTACCCTCAGATTAAGCCACTCCCTAGTGGGTTGTCCTAATCTCGACAGCAGCGTCTTTGCAGTTTAAACAGGCCTTTTGGCATTCTTTCCCATCATGGCTCTCCCTCTCCTTATCCCACGCTCTCAGATATTCTCACAATCGAAATATCGGTATCGTAGCAGCCCTGCGGCATTCGGGCCATCTCCCACGCTCGTCCAGTCGAACCCTGTCGTTCCAGGAAACACAGCGTGTCTTCGCCTTTCCCGCAGTTCGGACCGTGCACTGCTGCGACTCACCCCTTCGTTCCAGTCGGCGCGCCGAAAGCGCATGCTGGTCGTTAAAGAATTGGTTGGGCCAAGCGCATTGTCGCTTCAAGCGACGGCGCACTTTTCATGCATTCTCCTCCTACGCGTCCGAGCTGCTCTTCCCCGAAACGGCCACTGAGAGGACAAGTATGGTCGCGCAGCCGCGACCCCCCCGAGCGACGTTCAGCGAAAGGGAAGGGTCTCGTACCAGGAACCCCTGGGGGCCAGCGTGGGAGACCAGCCGCTCAATGGGAGCAGTTTTCTTTCCATTGATAATTGCTGTCCAAGACCATGCAGAGAGAGAGCCGAGAAAGAAGCTTTGTATAGCGTACGGTGCTACGCCGTCCCTTCTGTACGATCGCCTTATGAGCGGCAACATAACAACCCTAGTGTTTGTTAGGCTGCGTTAAAAGTGCGACGCTATGCACGAAAAAGGCCTCTGCCGACGATTTGGTGCTGCCACCTGGCAGTTGGACAGGGATTTTGCACAAGCTTATGTTTCCCGACGGTGCTGCCAGATGTCGTCCATGTCTCAGGCAGCGTAGTACGGCCGGCAGAGGGCTATCGTCTCTCTACGACATTTGCAGCGAAGCACGCAGATAGGCGGCCAATTTTCTTAAACAGCGGTGCTGTTAGCTAAATCACAGATACTGCGAGCGTAAGCAAAAACTATCATCATCATCATCATTACTTATCGTCCCCAAGAGTGCGCGTGCACTTCTCCTATGCCATGCCCAATGTGCCGCGTTCGCACGCGCTTCTTCTCTTGTGCTCATGTCCCTCAGCCCATTACCACACTTGAAGAACTGCGGCTGACGGGCAAACATGCTGCATGAGCAAGAAGAAGAAGAAAACAGACAGTGTGCGTCGATTTGTCCGGTGCACAAGGCGTCTGAGCGTAGCTTCGTGCCACAAGCGCATGCGTCCTCTCGTGGCATCCAAGCAGCCCCTAGTACAACAGCATAGGCATGCACAGTGTAGTTTAGCAAAGGGGCGGGAAGACATCAAGCCGAGGCCACGCGTGCAGCGTCTGTCACTGGCCGGGCCCCGCAGTATTTCCCAAGGCGTTTCCCGGAGCCTCGGAACACGACGAAACGCGGGTGTACCGGAGACAAATCTAGACCAGCCAAGCGTCCGTCAGCTTCGCTAGCCTTGCGATTCTAGTGCAAGTTTCGCCAATTCCCCTTTTTTTTTTCTTCGAGCATCCAAGGTCTGGAACGACCGATCGCGCGATACTGCCGCTATTTCAAGTTCATCGGCATTCATGGAATCAATTACTCCCCGGTATGCTTAGTAACCACGTGTTCACCATGTGATATACTTGTAACCCACCGCTCAAGTGATAACGCCACCTGTAACACACTAGGAGTATCCAAGGAAATAGAGTAAAAGTGAACAAATTTAGGAGGGCAGCCAACAGTGGCGAAATGCCTGCTCCTGGTTTTCCCCCAGGCTCTACACTCCCACGACGAGTCGATCGGTCTTCTATCGAGCGCCGTGAGCCCTGTCCAGACTACGGTTCATTGACAAGCAGCAGCCCCATTACTGTTGTCTGTTCGGCATGGCTCACATTCCACGCGAGTGCGCATTTCTCAGTTCATAACACAACACGTAAAAAAAAAAAAAAGCTGAAACTACAGACTGTACCTCCAGGGCAGGCAGACAGCGCGGCGATCGTTCAGGCCGTGCGATTCATTCTTTGTCCAGAGATGCGGGCCTTTTTATTCTTACTTCGGGCAACGAGCTCGCGAATGCCGGCGGAAAAAGCTCCTTCTGACAGCTGCGAATCCTCCGGGCAAGAGACATGTCCGCGGCGCTGTTTCTTTCACTTGCACAAAGTGGCTGAACGGAGCCCGGAACGTTTCCCCTTTAAAGCAACGCGACCATTACGCGCCGAGGAAAGCGATAAAAAGGCCAGTTTGTTGGAGCTGTCGACGCTCCAACGAGGGGTACACGCGTGCCGCTATTCCCACAGCTATATGGATTTGGAAAGTGCCGACGTTTACGTCCCTTGAGCCTAAGACACAGCACACAGGATAAGTCAGTTTAGGTCGCAACAATAGTCAGGTTGGCACTATCGCAAAAACAGAGGGCGTATACATCGTACCGAAGGGCAGGTGCACAACTACATGCGTGAGCTTTTCAAAGAATGGCTTCACTGCACACCGACCCGTACTGAGGTAGAGACGGTTTTTCAGGCGGCACACGCAGTCGCACGGCAAAGCCAGCTTGCCGCGTCGGCCGTCTCGATCAAATTTTGACGCGCTGCATTTGTGTGCCACGTGGTCGCCGAACGTGCTCTTCTCCGTCATCTGCCGCGTCCGCTTCTAGCACCCGAAAGTCGTGGGTTCGGTTCCCACCGAAGGCAGGTTTGTCTTCTCTTTCATTTTAATTCCTTTATACTTACCCCAAAATTACAATATCATAATTACGAATTGGAATAACTTCCCCTGTGCTTTCCTAGGGTTCAAAGTTTGTTGTTTCATTAACTTGTTTCTAACAAATAAAGCGAGCCCCTGACCCCCTCCTCTTTCGTTGCTTCTAGCACAGTGATCCCTAGCGCTTATCTAACTGCAGTCGTCTCGGGTGACAGGACGCTTGTCATCAGCATCGTTGAATGCGTCCGCCGTAGATTGCGTTCATCAGTGGGAGACGCTCTGACTCGAAGCAGACGATGGAAGCAATAAATGGCCGGCGGCAGAAACGTTCAGGACATTATTGAAAAAAGCAACAGTGGGACTGACGGAACGTCCGTCCGTCCATTCATCCATCCGTCCATCCATCCATATACAAGCGGACTGGAAGAATAAAGCACATTCGGTTGTTAGTCAGCGCTGTGGTTTGTGTCCTTTCTTCGTCCTGTCTTTTAGCGCTGTTTTCACAGGAGGGTGTCAGTTATGTTTTTCTTGTTCGTTTTCTCCTTGATGTGGATTGAAGTCCCGTCAAGGAGATGATCGACGTCGATGAAGCAGGAGGCAGGTTGGAGTTAATGAACTTGAAGGTATATTGCAGCAAATATTTACAGTCATATGTACATCTTGCCGAAGCACACTGATGATAACATAGACATCAACAGCGTCTTACTCTTCTACTTAACTTTTCTTAAGTTAGAGCCTAGAACACTGTTACTACATACAACGAACCTAGTCTCACTGTTCGACCACCGAGTGGTTACGGCCCAGACAGAAGTTGCATCGTACGGAGTCTTACTGATCGATCAGTTAAGTGATTACAGCCTAGACTGAAGGGAAACGAATCCCGTCCAGTCTTTAGTACCTTGCGGTAACAAAGAAAAAGGGGAGGTGGCCACTGCTGGTCCGCCTCAACCTTCTGTTATCCAATCTGTTTACCCTCAGATTAAGCCACTCCCTAGTGGGCTGTCCCTAATCCCGACAGCAGCGTCTTTGCAGTTTAAACAGGCATTTTGGCATTCTTTCCCATCATGGCTCTCCCTCTCCTTATCCCACGCTCTCAGATATTCTCACAATCGAAATATCGGTATCGTAGCAGCCCTGCGGCATTCGGGCCATCTCCCACGCTCGTCCAGTCGAACCCTGTCGTTCCAGGAAACACAGCGTGTCTTCGCCTTTCCCGCAGTTCGGACCTTGCACTGCTGCGACTCAACCCTTTGTTCCAGTCGGCGCGCCGAGAGCGCATGCCGGTCGTTAAAGAATTGGTTGGGCCAAGCGCATTGTCGCTTCGAGCGACGGCGCACTTCTCATGCATTCTTTTCCTACGCGTCCGAGCTGCTCTTCCCCGAAACGGCCACTGAGAGGACAAGTACGGTCGCGCAGCCGCGACCCCCCCGAGCGACGTTCAGCGAAAGGGAAGGGTCTCGTACCAGGAACCCCTGGGGGCCAGCGTGGGAGACCAGCCGCTCAATGGGAGCAGTTTGCTTTCCATTGATAATTGCTGTCGAAGACCATGCAGAGAGAGAGCCGAGAAAGAAGCTTTGTATAGCGTACGGTGCTACGCTGTCCCTTCTGCACGATCGCCTTATGAGCGGCAACATAACAGTGTCTGAACGTTTTCCGCTGATCGGCTGCACGAAGCGAAGGCGATGTCGAGAGCACGCAGGGGGCTGTATTTGGCATTAAAGAAACGACGACGTTACATAAACAGTATAGCTGTATCTAGGCAAAGAAGCGCATTCTATGCCTACGCATCTGGACGGATGCCACGTCAGACTAAGCTATCAGTTGTTGCGCATCGGCCTTCTCTAATTCCTGCTAGCCCTGTTTTCTCTTAGTGGAAGCAACCAAATCCAAAACGCACAAAGAAATGGAAGCACGGTGGAGACGCCACAGTGAAGCATGCACATTTCTTCGGCGTGACGTTATAAACGTTACAAGCGTGTGCTTGAGACCCGTTATTCCTCTGCGGATAAACTAATGGAAATGACTCTCCAAATATCCGAAAATAAACAAAAACTAAAATAAAGCGCCTGTCGCCTGTGTTTTTCTTTAGGACTATGTGTACACAAAGTATAAGCTGAATGCGAAAAAGCGGGAATACGGCGCCGATAAATCCCTGTCTTATGTGAGACAGTGCAACGCGCGCAATCTTTTGTGCTCTCATGCACATGCGGCATAAGAAAATGCGCATGCTGTTGACTTATCAGCGTTATCGCTTACGCAAAGAAGCATGTGATTAACACAACGTAAATTTGACCAAAGCAACGTTAGGAAAGCAAGACTGTTACGATGCGTTTGTAGCAACAGTAGAGTTTAAAAAGAAAGCCAAGGTGACGTCCAACCAACACTTTCGTGGAAGCTTAAGGATAACGTGGCGCACGTAGCCGCGGAATTAGTGCACGGACCACGACACTAGAAACAAAGAAATGAAAGAGTTTCCCGCGTAGCTTAGCGGGTAGACAAGCATGTTAGCGCGTAGCCGGTGGAAATCCTGGCACCTACTTGCGGGTTCTGGAATCCTAATTAGTGAGCCACCGTAAAATAACCTCTGGAATGCATTAAGAGCCCATTGCCGATGTTTATAGCCGCGTAGCACATCACCAGTACGCCCTCCAAAGCTTAGTGGCCTTCTTTACGCACATGCCACGCTGCCGCGTGAGCGAAACTCCAATATGCGCACTCAAGATTTGGCCGAGCAGAAGTTGCAATTTGGCGTGTTGTCACGCTTCTTACAAGAACTTCCTGCTGGGCGAATTGCTGTATGCCTTAGAAGATGTTACGCAATTGAATGGACAGTCGCAGGAAAAAAAAAAAGAACAATGAAGCAGCCAGAAAGAACGTGCTCTACCAACTGGTTTTATACGTTCATGAATCAATATGCTTGTGCACGTTAAAACGTCATATTAGAAGCAAAAAATGTGAGAGGAAGAAAGGTATGAAAATCACGGTCACCTCACGTCAACAAAATCTGCGCAGAAGATTGCTTTCCGCCCTGTGCACGGTAACAGAATTGTCGCAGCCATCGCCCTTCTCTTTAACGAAGAATACACCTGAAAGTTCACATCCTGCTCTGCTCCTAAGGTTACGCTTCGTCTCGAGTAACAGCGCACGAAGACCATGCACGAACAAAATGACGTATAAAACAATGAGGTGCCTGTCGGACAAGCTGGCGAACAATGTACTCACGTAGCTCGGCAAGAGCGGAGCACACTATAGCGAGAGCATGTACACTAACCGGGTAGCTCACACAGCAGACGTTTAACTGTACGCACGATACAATCGCTCGTAACTATGTGCTTGCGTTCTCTGCGCTCTCTGCTTAGTTTATGGAAGGACGTAAGTCCAATCACCTGGTAGCGTAAGGCAATGCGAGCATGTTCAACATGTTACCTGAAATGACGAACTGGAACTAGATGCCAAAACATCCAAAGAGAGAAAAAAAGCACCAGGAAATCCCTGAAGCCATTAAGCGCGGTGACGTAACGTTTAGGTGGGGCCTTATCACTTTGTCATTCCACCTGCGCAGCTTGCAACGCGCTGGAAGGTATGAAAGGAGACAAGGTCACATAGATGTACGCTATTTGCGCTCAAGTCTTTTTACATACTTGAAAGATCCGATTCTTCTTTTCCTTTTGTACTGGGAGGTTACAGAGGAAACTTTTTCTAGCAGTAAGGCCATTGCAATGGCTACTTAAATATTCTCAGGGTCCCTTCAATCTTTCGTCATGTTTCTTCGTCTGTAGAATTTGGTAGGTGACTCCGTAAAGAATATGCGCTAACAACGCGGTACTAAGCAACTTTCGTCAAAGCAAAAAAGGAAAAGCTGTTCTACGAACAACTACTCAAAAATACGTACGCTCCTTTTACGAGAGCGTACACGGTGAGTAAAGCGCGCCTCGAAGAGATGATGATGATGATGATGATGATGATGATCCTTCACATTTGGCATCTGCTCACTTGGGGGGATTAGCCAAGATTCAGGCAAATTTGAGTTTAATTTACAAAGTTATACTACCTGAAAGGTTTGTTCGTCCTTTGATGTGAATTTGAATGTTACAAACGTAATATTTTGATACCGAATAATTTAATAACAGAAAAATGACAATAAATCAATGGTATAGAGAATAATGGAATAAGTAATTAGGATCTATTAGCTGAACAAGCAAGTCGGTTCGATTCCGTAATGAACTTTTGTAGAGCAAGGCATATATTCCTGTTCGTGTGTCCCAGCACGGAAGACCCGAATGAAAGAAGTACAGTGCTTGATAATGGAATGCCCAGATTTCGCAATGCCATCTCTGTAGTACTTTTCCTAAGGGAGGTAAAGCGCCTGCATTCCAGCAAAAAGTGTTCGATTGTCTCCAACTCATTGCAAAAGGCACATAAAGGAGAGACCGCCAGACCAGCTCGAAGCATATAGAAATTCAATGTCGGGATTCTACATCGCAACCTCGTCAATATTGCTTCAATTTTCCTTGTTTGGCAAAATGACCTGCTCCAAGTGCTGTAAATCAAGTGAGGTGCAAGGCAGGGTGTCGACATCAATAAGGCGTACTTTCTGAATCTGACTGCAATAACAGACGCCGTATTTGGACCGAGAGAAAGAACAGGACCTGCAATGGAAGCCTTAGCCAAAGTGTCTGCCAATTCGTTTATTACCAATGCTTTGTGACCAGGTACCCAAACTAAGCGTAGTTTTTAAAAATGATTTGGAACCAAAGTGCGCAAAGTTCTGAGAATGTGCGATTCACTTGGAGTAGTTAGTGAAGTACACAATACTAAGGAGTCTGTAACTATTACCGCTGTAGTCATGGAGGAGTGAAGCTTACGCAATGCCAATATAGCCGCCACGTATTCTGCCACAAATACTGGTGTGTTGTAATCCGGCAGTCTAACAGAGAAACACCAGTCTAGTTCTGAGGAAAAAATACTCCTGCCTTTTCCTCGCTCTGCGAAGCATCCGTTGCTCTGATAACTTTAGTGCCTATTTGACTCAAGTGATCCTGTAGAAGTCCATTAAGGATACGCCACGGAAGTTGCTTGGTGTTGTTGGGGAATATGCTTTAAAATGAAATTTCCAATGAATTAGAACTGTTATCACTTATGGCTACGTCTGTGAGCACTATCTTTAGCGGGTCTAGCAGATTTTGTGTGACAACCACCTGTGGTACGTACCTTCGGAGCCGAGAAACACGAAAAAATAAATCTGGTTGTCTAATAAATATATATTGGTCTCGTCTTAGTGTAGATTCATACATCCTTAAGAAAGTTTGGACGGTTAAAATTTTAAGTCTGGTTTCAAGAGAAGGAATCCGTGATTCCTTATATAAGACTGCATTAGCTACAAGCTTCGGTAGCCCAAGGCACATTCGGAGCGCCTCCCGTTCTAGAAGCACTAACGGACGCAGCTTCCGAACCGAAGCACCGGAAAATAAGGCGTACCCAAACTCCTGTATAGGGCGGACATACGTACAGTAAACCATTATCAGAGAGTCTCTGCGCATTTCCCACCGACAATTGCTGACCCTTTTCAGAATTACCGTGGCTCGAGCTGCTTTTGTTGCTGTGTGTTCAATGTGAAGACGCCAAGTCAGCTTTCCATCATAAGTAATTCCAATATATCTAACTTTCTCGACTTGAGAAATGTCCGTATTGTGGAACGATAGTAAAATACTTATCGGTTCGTGCAGAGGAAATACCAGGACTGCGCACTTGTGCATATTAAGTGTCAAACAAATGCTGGCGATGAAATGGCCAGCGTTCTTTGTCGTCGTCGCCATGATTGAAATGGACAGGAATTTTACCCATTCGTTTTCTGAAAGCCGCCTCTCCGATTCTAATACATACTCCGTCAAACACCGTGTTCTTTTCATCAGCTTTCCATGCCGCTCACTGTCCTTTCAGTCCTTCCCTTCTCTGCTGATTGGTTCTTCGGCGCCTGTGTACTTTTATTTCTATAGAAACGTCTTTTTTCTTCTTCTCTCGTGTCTGAGTCCTTCAAGCGAGAAATATTCCCCGAAAAGGAAAAGTGGACGGTGAACGATGTGCTACCCATAACTGGCGTCTGCAAGTGACAGCCGAAAAACATTGAAAAAGAAATTCATTGGCGAATTCAGCTTGCTGTCACTGACAGCGGGCTCGCTTGTTTTGGAACTGGGAGCTATCAAGGCGACATCGCAGGGTTGCCTTTGCGTGTCTACTCACTCGCTCTGCTTTACTGTCTGTCCCCCTCGTATTCCTGTTTGTGACGAATCCTGCCGGTGGCCATAGGTGTGACTAAGTGACGGGTAAATTAAGTAAAATTTAATGGTTAATATTGTGATCGTTCTAAATACCTCATTTAATAGATGCTAGTCGGAGTTAGCTTACTCATCAGGGCTGTAATCTTCTTTTCTAAAACACAATCCTCAAAACACCAGACGAATGTAAAAAATAGTTTGTAATAGTGGTTTGCCGGCATAGACATGAACAATATTTATCTTTGGCATAAACTTAGGCACATTCTCACGGGGACCTTTTCTTTTTTGATCATATGATTGTCACCAGGAGTAGCAGACGACGCACGGTGTGCGTCTCGAGCCTTGGTGCGAATAAAGAAACCGCGCGCCGCCTGGTGGATTAAAGAAGAGGGCAGTCAGTCCCTTCGTGGTGCACACACTGCGTCTATAGACGCGTCTTACGCCGACCCCGCAACCCACAACAACCGACCACCGCAACGGCACGTCACAATGATGATTTCTGCGGTTTTACGTCCCAAAACCACGATATGACTGCGAGAGACGCCGTAGTGCGGCGGCTCCGCAAGTTTCAACCATCCTGGGTTCTTGAACATGCACTGACATCGCGCAGATAGACATTAGTATAAAGTCTTACTACGCGTACCCGTTGCACCCATGGTTTCCTTGCTATAAGATACTTCGCATTAATGGAACTGGGGCCAGTGGCCACGACATTGTCCTCCTTTTGTGTGCTTTATATTTCACACCGAGGAGGACAAAACAAAGAGAAATGAGATTGCGAACAAAATGAAATTACTTGCACGTACTATGTTTCTATTTCATTACATCACCCTTGCGTACAATAGAGGAGCGCAGGTAGAACATTGAACTGACATTTCAATGTTTTTCCCAGAGTGGGCTTCGCCGCAACGTGGCTGTTTATATATATATATATATATAAAGGCCAGCTTTCAAAGCTGCTGCGGACAGGCGTGCATACGCCTGGGAACGTTCCATGAGCCACGTAATTGCTATTGACAGTAGGTAGCTTTGCAAGACGATTTAGACGCACGCGTGAAGACCCTAATCGCCGCGTGCGGAGGCACCAGAACGATACTTTCAAGGGCGCAGGAGGAATTGGCGGAGGTCGGCTAGTTCTTAGACAGGTTGTCCACACTGTGCTGGGAAAAGGGATTAAAGGCAATGAAGTATAATCGACGGAGACATGGCTAACGGAACAAGAGACAGAATAAAAGATAGAGGAAAGGAGACACCAGAAAGAAATTATACAAAAGAAGGAAGGAAACATACACACATTATGCCAATCCTATCGCCAACGCTTGAACGCGATAAGTCTTGCTGAAAGCGACATCAGTATATAGTCGCGGGTTCAACGTAACGCCGTCTGCTCAGGCGTAGTCTTGGAAAAGTAAGAGGTGACCCACCAAAGTCAACACAGAGAGATGTTTCGGAATCATTATGGATCCCTCGTTCACAACGGACATGGCGGCTGTTAAAGGTTACTAAAAATACTTGAGCATATGACGTGCAAAGTTCGCGAGTATGCGCACTTCAGAGTGCCAGATGATAGGCACACTGGTTTTGAATGATTGGAGACTCGAGAATAAACCGCCGTCGAGTGCCTTTCGCTGGCTAAGAGACTGCAGGCGTTGTAACACACTATTTCGTGATCCGTCTCGCGCGTTTGTTTGGTGACAGCATTTGTCAATTGCGTGCCCTACGCTGACAGCCCTGCGACATTACTTGAATCGCCTATCTTATGCACAAGGAACGAAAGTCGCCAGCACCTCCTCCTCTGCACACACCCACCATAGGGAACTACAAATTGAGTTACTGGAGAGCGTAAGCAAAATTATGCCAGCCAGAAAGCATCATTAGATACGAGGCACGCTGGCGCTCCCTATTTATGCACACGTTCTAACGCTGACGCGCTTGATTGGGCGTGCTTCATCCCCATTCCGTTACTCCCAGTGCAGGGACGCTCGTGTGGTCACAGCCTTCGCCCCCCCCACCCCTTTTCTCTTTCCTCTCTCTCACTGAGCGTTGGTAAACAAAAAGCCATGCACAATGTCGAAACGAACAAGAAATAACAGATGCTTTGCTGGGCGAGTTGGTTCCTAGTCTGGAATAAATTCTAGCGCGAGAAAGACGGGACACAAGAACACGAAACGACTGAAGGGGCGCTCGCTACCAGGTATTTTTATCCGAAAAAGAAACAAAAAGCAAACGAAATAAAAACACGGAAATATAAAGCTCAGCATACTACACGCGCGCCTGCGCACACATCAACAAGTGAAAGGGACGGCAAAAGTTCAGCACGGATTGCGCTCTGTCACCCGATACTCACTCCTCGGCAGTCACTGACGTTTGGCTGACACAATCCGTGCCATACTTTTGGGTGTAGAAAAGCTTCCGAAAGCTCGCGTGACTCACAGCCCGGACAGCACACACTCACTGCGGTGCACTGAGCGTTACGTTCCCGTGTCTTTTTTTTTTTTTTTTTTCGAATAAAACCAGTTGGGTAACGAGCGCTCGTTCAGTCCTTTTGTCTTCTCCGGTGCCCCTCCCGCCCCACTTCTTTTTTTTTTGCGCTCAAGTTTAATCCAGGCAAACATGACGACATGTACACTAGCTTCCAGACAGACTTGAAAAACATGTACTACGTATCGGCTTTCTTTTCTTTCTTGTGCGAAAGGAAGCAGCCATGTAACGTACAAGTGGTCAGATCGCGTTAAAGGTATCGCGGCGCTCGTCTCTGTGTCCGGGAGTAACTAAGCCGCGAACTTGCTCTTCATTTTGCACGCCGTGCGTTGAAGCGACGGACTACACAAAAAGAGCGGAGAATGTGACGGCTTGGTTTATCCCGAAAGGTGCTGCAGCAGCTGCTTGGACAGAGATGCAAGCGCTTACGCGCAACTGGAACTCGCGGAAGAGATCCGAGCGCAGCTAGCACATGCTGAACTTCTTCCGCCTTTTTTTTTTTTCCCGATGGCCTTCTTTCCACTTCCGCAATAAATAACCGCGAAGACTCTTCGCGAGTTGCTGAGACGATAAAAATGAGAGGGCTCTAAACAGCTACGAACCGAAACCATATGAATAGAGCAGGCGCGATCAGGCTCCTGAACAATTCAGCAAATGAACGAACGTTTATTGGAAGCAGACGGAAGGTGGTCGTCCCCTGGTGGGTGTTCTCCTCAGTGCAGGAAATCATGCGCCTTATATGGCAGCCAGTCTAGCTTGGGCGATAAGAAGAGAAATAAAAACGGGGACATGACAGCACCGGTCTTGGGTACAGCTAGCAGGAAGCATAGAGTCGAAGGACGGAAGGAAAGGGTGTGATATGGTAGCCGTTGCTACGTATGGTACGTGCTGGCAGGTCGATGCGGGCTTTCGACGGACAGCTTGCCGGCCCCTGTGTAAGCGTCATCCCGTTGCTCGACAAGGGTCACCCGATCCTGGTTACAGAGGCGACGAGGCAAAAATTACTTTGCTTTTTTTTTTCGCGGAGAGACCCCGATACACAGTCGCGGTCCACTGTGGAACAGAAGACAAAAGCGAGCATGCGGACTGTAGCAGGCGAATATAGCTAACGCCGTAAAAAGGAGAGAGGAAGGCGGCTGTGGAAAATAAGAGGGGCCATTTTGCATGCAAGGAGTTTGAAAAAGAAAAAAAAAACTACAGTAGTAGAGTTACAAACAAACAAACAAACAAACAAACAAACAAACAAACAAACAAACAAACAAACAAACAAACAAACAAACAAACTTTCTCCATTGAACCGGCTATCTCTCTACAAGCAATTGAGTCAAAGAAGTTTTGCTGCAGCTGACCCATAAAACGTCGCACGCGGTCGGTATTTCTCCTAGCACGGTTCACGCTCATCAGAAGAGTTTCTGAATACCGAGTACTGGGGAGACGAGTAGAGGAAAAGCCAGGCATAAAACGAGGCGTCCAATGTCGTCCATTTGGTGCCCCTAATTACGACACTGAAAAGAAGCCGTACCATCAATTCAGTTCGCTTACAACTCCTCGCTACAAGGCGGGCCTTTTTTCGACGACACAGTGTCATCGAGATGTGAACATTCTTGCCGCCTTTGTCGTCGCTTTCTCCGAAAACAAAGTACAAAAACAAACGCCCACACGGTCTCGGACGATGGAAGGAGCCAAAAAGCGCCCTCAATCTTTCACAGCGAAAACAAGTTCGTGACGCTCGAAAGACGAAAGCGCTCTGTGCGGTACAGTAGCTATAGAATGTAACGGCATTGTAGGCATGGGAAAGGAAAGAGAGAGAGGGGGTCGCTTTCATCTTGCCTACAGAAAAAACAAAGCCCCGCCACGGTGGTCTAGTGGCTATGGTAGGCTGCTGATCCGAGGGTCGCGGGATCGAATCCCTGCCGCGGCGGCTGCATTTCGATGGAGGCGAAATGTTGAGGCCCGTGTGCTGTGCGATGTCAGTGCACGTTAAAGAACCCCAGGTGGTCGAAAATTTCCGGAGCCCCCCACTACGGCGTCTCTCATAATCAGAGCTGGTTTTGGGACGTTAAACCCCTCAAAAACAACAACAGAAAAAAAAGAGAAATGAGAACATGTACGGAGGAACCATGTAGGCTCCACCCCGCGTCGGCCTGCCTCAACACCGAGCGAGCACGACAAAAAAGAGAGAGACAGAAAAGAGAGAGGGGGACGAGCGCGGGCGCTCGGTATGCGTTCAGAGAGAGTGCCTCAGCGTTCAAAGAGGCGCTGCAGCGACCTACACGTCGGACGACGTAGTATTCTCCCGCCTGCCTTACCCGTTCGAGCGATATGTTCTGGAAATTGTTTTGTCGCGGTCCGTAATGGAACTGCGCAGAGTGGTCTTCAGGCACTGCTTCAGCCTATCGACTGTCGCTTGTTTTTGTTTGTTTGTTCTTTTTTTTTTCTTTCTCATAGCTTGAGGTATAAAGCTAGCGATATTCCTGTTACCGTACAGGCGCCCGGTCGTCGTAAAAGCGCGCATTAAGCGATCGCTTTCGCCGTGAACGAGAGCCGACGCGATAAGGGCGTGCCGTGCGTGCTGCTCTAACGATGGGCCGCGTCGCGACGGCGTGGCAGTATGCGCTCACTAGGCATGCATATTGTAGGCAACGGCATAGAGGGAACGGTGTATAGGTTAAAGCCACTAGCAGGGGTGCATCGATGAACGCGAACTAAGGTAGCCACGATGCTTGCGAGAAGATTGCTAAGCACCTCTCACCGACGCACAGTACGCCGCCGTATCGAGAAAGTACATTGTCACAGCCAAGCTGAGAGATCGGATGCAAGGATATCTCATGTGCAAGTTCGTGCGGCTGTCTTTCAGGGCTAGCGTCATGTGTACGAGAGCCATGATTCTCATATAAATGGCGCAACAGAGGTGTTGTGTAAATGACAAAACTTGAGGTGCCCTTGCAAGATTTCTTGAATGTAGGTGCCAATCTGAAGCGAAAGAATTGTGTCACCACATGAGTCAAATACTACTGCACTGCGCAAAGCATCGTATTTACAATTTCGTGTCCAAAACAGCCAAAAATAGCTTAATAATAATAATAATAATAATAATAATAATAATAATAATAATAATAATAATAATAATAATAATAATAATAATAATAATTTAAGCAGAAATATTTGTACGGCATCTTATAATGCATTTATGAAACATTATATTTAAATATGGAAGCCGCGAGTTAGAGATATAGACGCTGGTTTTGCTAGGTTTCAACCATATTCATGGACCACCACATCATACTACAATAATACACACGTGAGCATAAAACTAAATGTAAGTTTAGCAGAATTTAGATTTTGTTCGGTATAGTTACCGAACCAGGGCCTCCGACGTGCC
Source organism: Hyalomma asiaticum (assembly GCA_013339685.2). Classification (NCBI taxonomy): domain Eukaryota; kingdom Metazoa; phylum Arthropoda; class Arachnida; order Ixodida; family Ixodidae; genus Hyalomma; species Hyalomma asiaticum. The sequence goes on from CM023487.1 coordinate 3,901,944, forward strand.
AAGCAAGCACGCTGCCAACGGCGTCTCCTCCCACGTAGCACTAACTAAGCCTACTGATCCAGCAGCTGCAATGATTGCGCTTGTGTGACGCCAATTGCACTCCTAATGTGTCTTGAGCACTATCATGGCAAGGTAACGAACGATACACATGTTCTACTATGACTCGGCATGCCTTTGCGTAACTTTGCTCAAACCTGTAGAAATACTTTATTGAACGACATTCACGATACGCACATTAGCGCATGGTAGCGTGCATTTTTCTGCGACTGTGGCGTGGACTGGCGTGAGTGACAACGTTACGTCGTACCATGAGTTAGCATTCAGTCGCCACGGCGTTGTCGACGCTCCTGGTTAGCCCATGTGAAGCACACACCCACTCATGCGCTTTGCACAAAGACAACTGATCCTACGCGGAAGACTTGATTGAATGCAAAACAATTTGCCATAGGTTCCTCGCTGACATCTTTGCATGACAGCGATTCCACAACACGTGATAATTCGGCCATTGTCACCGCGTATACCCTTACAACACTCAAGTATTCCTATCAACCGTAACGTGTGGAGTTACGGACGCAGGATATTCCGAAGGATGCTTGCGCATTAAATCTTTGGAAGCTGTCATTCACGCACAGAAGGCTACCACCTGTCGCTCGACGTTTTGAAACATAGCGAACTCGAGTTAAAGCGCGTACTGAGAGCGGTTGGCGAAAGGATTCCGTGCGGAAATCAGATGGGCAGGTCACTAGAATTATTGCCGCGACGGACGCATCCGACGGTACGCAATTTATTACAGCTTCCGCCACAGCTCACGACGGGAGCTCAGCCGTGCGTACGAAATATCCGTTGTCCAAAAGCACTGAGTGACCATTACCACCAAGGGAGGCGGCGTTACTTCACGACGACGTGTGTAGACGGCTATGTCGCATTTATTCGTCCGGAAGGTGTAAATCACCCGGTTCTCGAGTACACGCGACATGACTTCGGGGCAAAAATTAAAAATTCGTCTTGTGTTTTCGAGGCGTCCACAGTTCGCTTGGTAAGCGAAAAAAAAAAAATGCTCAGCTCTTGTCAGTCAGTTACTCTTCGAATGTTGCAGACGGGTTCTTTCCCGTCCCGGGGCTTCCTCAGTAAGCTATACTCGGACGTGGACCCTGGCTGTCCCGACTGCAGTGAAACTTTTTGTTCTATGGCTCACATGCTCTGGCGATATCCCGCGTTGCCTAACGACGTTCTCTCCAGCGAAGCTGAATGGGAGGAGGCCACCACAAGCACGGTGCTCCGAAAGCAAGCCCAGGCTATCCAGAGGGCCCACGAAAGTGCGGAACGTCACGGCGTTCCTTCCTCCACGTGGGTGCGGCCAGCGGTTACAACGGCCTCCCGCTAGGAAGTCCTTACAGCAGCTCCTCAGTATTCAGTAAACTTCACTGTCTGTCTGTCTGTCTGTCTGTCTGTCTGTCTGTCTGTCTGTCTGTCTGTCTGTCTGTCTGTCTGTCTGTCTGTCTGTCTGTCTGTCTGTCTGTCTGTCTCAGCACATGGCCGCAGTGTAACTACGGGAAGGGAGATTTGTAGTTTCTGAAGCATTTCTAGAAGAATAAATGTGTTACAAGCATTCAAAACGTATGTTAGGCTGCTATTGCTCTAGCGAATGTCATAGTTTGCACGTGGACATCTCCCTGCTCTATGTCCGCAGCTCGTATTTTATTCTGTGGTATACGTGCTCATACGTTTTGCTATGTACATATGTGCGGAAGTTACACGCTTGTTCCGAGAACCTTTTGTTTGTCTTCACTTGTGTAAAGAACGGTGTTAATTCCACAGTGTCTTTTTACTTTCTTCGGTGTTTTCCTCTACTTGCGTGATAAAGTGTGCAATGTGTGCGGTATTTGGATGTCCCCTGTGCTTTGAAATCTTTACAATCTTTATCTCACGCTCTAAGTTACTTTGTGAAGAGCATATGCCGTCGATCCCTCCCTCCCTCCCTCCCTTTTTCTCATCCACCCTCCCACTTGCTCGCTCGCTCCCTCTCAATCATCAACCAACAGAAAACTTCAAGAAATCGTTTAATTGACTGCGCTTAACGTAGTGCCACGTTTGCGCTCTCGCTACACAATCGCTATCTCAGTACCACGCCAGCTATAAGTATTCGCAGAAATAAGCGAACGGATCTGCGACGGTCTTCGCTCGTGAAATTTTGACAAGCAAGGAAACCCGCAGGTGCGGCATGACGTACACTTACGCGAGTCCATTATACAACGCTCCGCCACAGCTTCCTTGCAGGCGCGCCTAGTGCAGAAATTATCATCCTTATTTGCATTGCAGACAGCGTTTTGCACAGCGCCTGCACTACAGAGCTAAAACGCATTTATCAGATTCGAAGAAGAGCGCGCGTTTCGGGAGGTAAGTATACGGCTTCACCGAGACCATCCATAAAGTAGCGCTTGATTGAGCGCATAATGTGCTCGGCCGTGGCGGTCACTTGATTATATGGCGCGCCGAGCTTTCCATTACAGCCCTACAGGTGACGTACCTAATGACATTTATAATTTTTGTATTCTGCGCTCGGAACGGACGAGGAAAGAGGAGCGTGAGTAAAAGAGCGAATCGCGAGCACTTCGCAGGATCAGCCCCGGAGCGAGGCGTTCGCCCTCTCCACGACGCGATAAAAATGTGCGTTCAAGGGACGCTGCTGCACCGCACAAGCATAGTAACTGCGGCAAAGCAACCGTTGCAGGAACAAGAAGAGCGCGCGGATGGAAACTGTGCGAGACCAAGTACAAGAGGATCGACTGCTGGGCTAGTTGGTAAAGCATAACTTTTCAGGTAATAGCGCACAGCAAACTCGGACGAAGAAGAGAACGAGACGGCACACAGCGCTACTCAATGATTTTTATTTCGCGTGGTCACATACATACATATGCACACTGCGCAAAGTAAAATCGGAGGAGAGGGAGGACACACTCGACCCAACAATCAAGCAGGTGGCTGACGCGACAAAAACAGCATTTCTTTTTTAGATAAACATAGTGATGCGCGACTAAGAGCATCCTATCTTTAATTTCTACCGCTTCAATGATCTCCCCTCTGATCACGGTGTTTGGCCAGCGACCGCGCATGCTTCAATAAAGGTTTGCACCCACAGCGCGCAGCTATAGATGCCCTGTTACATTTTCAACGTTGTTGCGGTGCTCACGCAGGCGATCGATGATCCACCTCCCTGTTTGACCTACGTACTCCTTTCCACATGTGAGTGCATGGAATGGAATATACCACGCCTTCCACGCAGGAAACAAATGGTTCGGGACGGTGCATCTTGTCGCAATCTCGTGGCACATGCGCACCCCCGGTTACCCTGGCACACAAGCTCGACAACATCAACGGTGCGGATAACACTATCTGCACCTCTGCCCGTTTCGCAATTTTTCTTCAGATTATGGCTAACAGAGTGGAGATAGGGCAGAACGACAATCCTCCTCCTTTCACGTGTCATGCGTTCGGAGGCTTATCGGTCGTCTTTCTTCGCATCACTCAGCATGCTACCTGCTACAGCGGTCATCACATGCATCGGGTAGCCCGCGTCGATCAGACGTGCCACTTGATCGCCAAACCATTTTTGAACCAAATACTGGCATGTTTTCAAGAGGGCGTTTTTGAAACACAAATTTATGATGCCTAGCTTCACTAACTTTGAATGTGCGGATCAGTATGGGAGCGAGGGTTTCTTGCCTTTCGGCGCGAAACACCAGCATACCTGCTTGCTGGAAAAATTGAGAGCGAGGTCTAAAAACCTTAATCAAAAGAAGAGGCGTGCAGGACACGGACACAAGGAGAGCAGTGAACAACACGAACGCCGACTAGTCCTGCACGCCTCTTCTTTTGATTATGGACTGTTACCAACTCGCTCAACTTTCTGTCCTTTTGATCTAAAAACCTGATGGATCCGTTAACGGGTGTTTCAAATGTTAAAACGAGAGGGCTGAGGCATTCATTAAAAACAGAGCGAACACCAGTTGTCTCATCGCTACTCGGGTCTCGTTTACGTTCTAATAAAACTAGGTAGTCATCGACATACCGGAGAATCCTTACTACGCCTAGTCCCTCCAAACGATTTTCCGGTACGTCGATGACTACCTAGTTTTATCATTGCGTTGCCAGTAGCGCTGTGTGCCGTCTCGTTCTGTTCTATGACTGTATTTGCTGTGCGCTATTCCTTGAAAAGAGACGAAGCAGGCGGTGGTGGGAGGAAGGCTCTTCGATCACAGCCGCCTGGCGAATGTTGAAAGTTCGCTTACCGGCACTTTGCTCTCAATACTAACTTTCTTCCCCTATGCCTTTCAGTATGTGGCAACTCGAGGGATAAGGTGATGATGAGATTTTAGAGGCACGATTTTGTCCAGATCGGACAGCGTAAGGGGTCGCTCGCTGAAACTTCGTGTAATATACGACGTACTCACGCATACATCTTTGCAGTCTTACTGCACACGCGCGTTGCTTCGATATTATTCAGCAGAAGAGGAAGGTCTTCACGCAGTTACGCACATGTGGCCAGACGGCGCCGTTGTCACGTCACGTACAACACAAGTGGCACAAAATTTATAAAGCCCGCAGTGCTTTACAGAGATCTGACAGCCATAGTGGGCATAATGGTCAAACTCAAAACGCCTGCCGGGCTATGGCGCCCCATGTTATGTGTGGTTTAACGTCCCAAAACCAGCTCTGATTATAAGAGACGCCGTAGTGGAGGGCTCCGGAAATTTCGACCACCTGGGGTTCTTTAACGTGCACCGACATCGCACAGATAGCACACGGGCCTCAACATTTCGCCTCCATCGAAATGCAGCCGCCGCGGCCGGGATTCGATCCCGCGATCCTCGGATCAGCAGCCGAGTACCATAGCCACTAGACCACCGTGGCGAGGCGCTATGGCGCCCCTTTGTTGCACACGTATGGTCCAGAACTGACGCGAACAGGCTCGAATGCGCTGTCCCGCCCACCATACTTGCATACACGTGCACCCAATGAGCGTCCAAAACATCCCAAGGTTTACACGTACGACGCACAGAAAATACGGCCCAATCGCATGTAAACGACATGTCGATGCCTTACCACTTCCGGCTTAAATTAAGAATCGCGCCCTCTTCATTTACTAATTTTATAAGACTGTTTATCTCTTAGACACAATGCACAAAGCAGCCGATGCGTTGCTGTCGGCAGCCTTGCTCTCCAGCGCCCGTTATCTCCTGGTCTTCTTTTGTGCCTCTTACTATTTATTTATTTATTTATTTATTTATTATTTCTAACGGCCCATAATATGCAGCGTTCATCGATAATGCAGAGCAGTAAACAAAATTGAAACATACGATATTATTACGTCCTCCATATATGTTCGATAAGATGTAATGCAATTCGCGAGGTAATTTTCGTACTAGGCAACTGGAAAGACAACTACGCTATATTTTTCTTATCTAACCTTACGAAACCCACCGTCTCGCAATAATTAGTAGGAATAGGGCTGAGCGTCGTCTTCGCGTATATCTCCGTTACCGCTGACCTCGAAGTCGTCCGAGACTCCGTTTACAGTTCAGTTGATAGATGGCAATTTACGCCCGTGCATCCACATCCCGCATGCATATTTTTGTTAATTAGCAGAGTGCCCCACCTTTGGCACATCCTTTTGTCTTCAATCATCGGCCACTCGATATTTCGACGATTTTAACTTTCATAACAAAATGTTTTGTTTTATATACGGAGCCTGCTTAAACGGGTGTCACGGCCCTTGTTTTTCATTATCGCAAGTGGCAACACGACCCAAGTCTCATGTCTCAAACATTCTCAATATTATAGTTACAATTACACATGAATCCAACTTTACTCCTAACAATATATTTTACTTCCACCTTTGGTCACCGTCGTACTATTTGTATCATCTTCAATGCGCGTGATCCTATCAATGACAGTCCACATTAAAAAGTAAGCTTTGAGGCTATTTATAAAGAATTATATGCTCTACTTTCTAATAATAATAAAAATAGGCGAGCTTTCTCCTTAGTCATAACAGAAGTCAGAGTTTCGATTAGATTACAACAACGATCACATGAAAGAAAATTCCATCCACAATGCTTCCCACGAGTCAAGTTCACGCCTTCAATGTATTTTCAGATATTTATACTAGTGCTAAAACTATACCACCACCGATCTCCTCGTAAAGAGAAGATATAGAAAAGTCAGCGCATAACATCGGCCACGGCGAAACGCAATGAACTGTTGAATGAATGGAACCGCATATTTAAAATCGGGACATGAACTCTTTCCAAAGAGACGAAAGAACACGTTCCTCTTGAGCGTTCGCAGTCTACAAATATTCTGCCAGTGCACTTCCATCTTACTCTAGATCGCAGACATAATTGTCACAAGGTTTCCATAAGCGAGGCGAGATCGTAAAATTAATAGGATATTCACCCTTTTGTTCAAAGCTCAGGACGATTTAGATTACTTTCCCACACTAATGGAGAGAGGTGTGACACGTTAAATTTGCCCTGAGTGTCGACAGTACGCGCGTTTACCACGAAATAAAACTGATTACTTCAAGTACGCCATAGACTGTTGCGCAAGAGTCAAGCCGAGAAGAGAACAAGGTCTTTAGTTTACGGGGATGCTTCTTACTTTCAACCATTTGAAGGTTCCTTCGAAGGCACACTTCCGGCTCTCGAGTTTCCCGTTTTGAAAACGTTCGTGGGAGTTCCCAACGACGTCGCGAAAACGTCGGCGACATCGAGGTACGCGTTGTCCGGATTACCGGTCCATTCTATTTTACGTCCTCGTATCCGACTGGACTGTTCCACGATCCAAAGCATCGGTAAGCGTTCGAAACCGAAGCAGTCTGGCCTCATTGAGGTCGCCGGGTTGCAAGGGAGCTCATTAACGGAGGACGCTGGACGTGCCACACTAGAAGAGAAAGAAAGGCGCGTCGCACTTTCGGGAAGCTGTTTCCTGCTTCTAAATATTTTTCACATTTCGCGATCGAATGCGGCTCATTCAGAACAGAACGAAACGTGCGCACATCTGAAGAAAGCGCGACGCTGCCCCCTCCCCCCGCAAATGGAGAACGAGTGTAACTGCGTACAAGGTGAAACCATATGCCCCCATCAGGTGTACTAAGTTATACGTTAAGCACGTGAGGTTTCCGACGCCAGAATAATAGTCGTGCACCTGCAATGAGTACCCTTGCGCAGAAGAAAGACGCCAGTACGCGCGCGTGTCGCGCGTACGTACCTCGACCTAGCTCGGCACTACAGCTTTGGTGATCCATGCGGCAGTCGGCACGTCTGGGAGATATTTGGTTGAGACAGAAACAAAGAACAGATTAGGCGTCGTCTGCTCACGCTTAGTCTTCAAGCAAACGAAGACATCGGTCACGCGGTACTCGCTAATGGCGCTGTTTGACCGCGTCCTCGCAAGCGTGTGAGACAAAGCCCAAGAAGAAATGACGTGCCATATTTCTTTAGCGCTGTCCGCGCCCGTTCTTGCCGAAAACACACGCTCACACACACACACACACATCGTTCTGTCGCAACTACCCGAGCCTTCTTCGGTGAGTACACCAGCACGCTTTCAGGATATGAAGACTACAGGTAACCTGTACGGGTGCTGCCACGCATTAGACAAATGTACAGGTCCTCGAAATCCGTCCGTTACGCTGTACTACATGGCGCGCTACACGGCGAGTGTGCGGCAAGGCTGCAGCGACGCCAAGTAGCTTAAAACCATCTGCGGTCTCCTCAAAAAGGAGACTCGGGAAGGAAGGGCCAATATTTACTCGAAAGACGGCGCTGGACTTTGCAAAACCGCGCTGGCTGCGGCGGTTAATAATGGTGCCGCAGCACACGCATGCGTTGCCGTGCAGATGCGACCTCTCAAACCACGTATGCCGTCACGGTCCTTTCTTGTTCACTACGCGTAGATAGGGCGTCGCCTTTGCACTGCGGTTACCCTTGGCGCGATAGCTGAAAGCACGGCTAATGGCAGGTATTTTGCAACGATATATTTCACGTCTTTTGTAGTGAGCCATATCATTACTTGGTTGTTCATATCATTCCTCACTGACGGAGGCATAACTTAGCCGTCATTATCTCAAACGCGTTCTCTCTTTTTTTTTTCAAATGTACTGTCACTTGGCTCGACGGTTGATATAAAAAAGAAACGAAAAGTTGATCTTTGACGACGCAATGCACAAATTTCTTTTGTATGTACTCGTGTATTGTAACGACATCTCTCTTTCAGACGTGAAAACATTTTATGCGTAGAAAGACGAGAGAAAAAAACGAGAGTAATAAGACAGAGCGCACTGTCCTGTTACCTTGATTTCATTACATCCCGTCCCTTCGTTCAATTAACTTTTTTGCGTAGTAAGAAAGGTTATCCATGTCTGAAGAATGTACCACCGCCCAGCACGAGCTCTCACCTCATACTAACGGGATTACCTGTTAGGTAATAATTCTTGCTGTAACGATATCAGATACCCTTTTTGTGTTGGGTATCCGCTTTAATCAATCTAAAACACGAGCTATGACGGACTTCTCTCTGTAAAAATTAATATCGAAGCTAGCGGGCCGCTCCCGGCGCTTCTTCTCGCAAAATTTTCTCTTGTTTTTCATCAGTTACAACGTCTCGCTGTGCATCTCCAATAAGTCGCTCAGCGCTTTACTGACGCTCATTTTTCCTGGAGGCGCCAGGCTACCACCCACGGCGGTGCTTAACGAACAACGTGCACGATACGTTACCAGATCCCGACGAGGAGAGCCGCGACGCGCATGTAGGCCGGCCTTTTGGAGAAGTGCGTCGCACAGATAGGAAATTTAATCTCGCCCAGAACACGACGGCACAGCCGAGCGGGCGTGCTCGTAACAGAGAGGTCACGCAGCGGAGCAACGTAGGCGCGGTTATTCGAAAGACGGGCCTCTCCTTCGCAATAATAAAGAGGCATCGAGCACAACGGCGCCGTATCGTGCTACAGCCGAGACCAACTGGAGGACCGAACGCTGGATAGATATCTATAACTATACGACACCCTGTTGGTTATCTCACACGCGCGCTGCCTTTCCTTGTATATACGTAGTTCGCGGCAGCATCGTCGTCTTCGGGGTTCACGGGAGAAGAAAAAAATGGAAAGGGAGACAGGAAAGAAATCTCGGCGGTCGTCAAAGTGGCGTCGCTTTTGTCATGGAAATTCGATCCCGTTCGTCTAAGAAGGTCGGCACGCTCGTAATAAGATTATCGCCGGCAGGAAGCATTTCTAGCGCCTGACAATCTCATGCCGTGTATTCTCATTGAACGCATACGCAGATACGGCCATTGTATTGTAGGCAGAAGACTTGGTTAATTCAGGCCTTGTTTCATGCAGTCGGCAGCATTATGTCTCTCATTTCCTTAAATGTATTGGGTTTCGCTTAAATATATTCGGTGGTTGCCTAATAAAATCATTTCTACGTTTCGCGTGTAATCGAATAAACGGAGCGAGCGAGCGAGAGAGAGAGAGAGAGAGAGAGAGAGAGAGAGAGAAAGAAAGAAAGAAGGAAAGAAAGAAAGAAAGAAAGAAAGAAAGAAAGAAAGAAAGAACAAGTGCGCAAAATACAAGCAAGTCAACACCCGTGCAGGGTGAAGCTTTCACGGAAGACGTGGCGCGCAAACATACGGATGTAAAGAAGTGCTTGCGTAAACAATTTTACCATTACTGAGACGCAAAGTCATCGCATCGATACAATAAATCTCGTAAATATTTAAATTTGGTGACAAAACTCGATGAAGTCAACAACACTGCGGAAACTAGAGCGTCCTAGCTACACAAGCATGGACCAGGTGTACAATGGTGTCTTGGATAAGGGTCGCATGGTCAACGCTCGTGTTGTCGTCCTTGATGAGCATAGAGCCGACACTAAACTGGGCTTGTTTATAACACGGAAGAAGAACGAGGGTCATCTTCGAATAGACCACTTCTGTCAATCGTGGCGCTCGGGAAAATACAGTACTGTCGCGTCTCGTGAAGTTTCGGTTTTCTTTGGTAGTTACTGCTGTATATTTGGCACGTATTCGGTTTCGCGACATCTGCTGCTAGCGGCCCCATTGTGGCTCGACGTATCTAAGTATGCGTACATTGGGATAAGGGAGAGTTTATGATGCATTGGTTACTCGTCCCCTTGTTCGTCGGCGACACACGGCGTCACGGCACGTTCGTTTCGCATTTCCTTTTTTTTTTATGGTCATGATGAAATAAAATAAAATACGGATGATATTTTTTTTCATGCTGCACTACGCAGCGGAATGGAATAGCCGATGTGGTCACTGCCTCAGCCGCTCAAGAGCAGCGCATGTATAGCAGAAAGGAAGGAAGATTCTCGTGGAAAATTGAAAATTATGTCTGCCGTTAGAAGTGTCGGTCGTAGTTACACCAGCCGGAATTTCGAAGCAAAGCCATTTTTTTTTCGTCACTTCACGTGCGTTTGCATTCGTTGTCCTTCTCACGGTGGACATAACTGCGGACATATAAGATTTTAATAATTGTGATAGTGGGTGTGCGCCATAATATTTATTGCCCAACAAGAAACTTGTACACTCTGTACGCTTTCCCACTGGTTTATGTGCACATATTCAGCAACTATCGCATGTTAGATAGCGAAGAGTATAGAAATACTATATGCATCTATGTGTGTGTGTCGCGCCCACATTGGCGCGTGCATACACATCTTGCATCATACACGACCTTTCAGACATCGGGGCCTATACCGCACTACGGAGTACTAATACTATTCCGCGTTGGCCCTTCCCGATTGCTCAATTCCGCCTGCCAATACAGGAGTGACCAATCAGAGACTCGGGATTGATCAGTGATTGGCCATTTTCTGCCTGTCAAGGCAGAATTGACCAATCAGGAAAGCCCCGCATGGAAATAGTATTCCGTATTCTTTTGTACAGTAATAGTCCCATCGCCAACAGCTGTTAATGACACCGTGTTTATTTTCTTTGATATACCTCTCTACCTCTCGAACTGAAGCAGGCTTCGCGTCATATATTTTCCAACACTGCGCTGTGACGTAATGCGTGTGCTCCGTTATCTAATAATTCTCAATTTGATATCGATAAGGACGAAAGCCCAAGAGGACGAAGAGTGGACGAAAGGGGGCTAAAGTGGCTGAACACACACAGTAGATGGATTATTTTCAGTTTTAGAATCTGGAATGATACTGCAGAAAATGTACAAAAACCTCTCTCAGACAGGTGATTATTATTATTATTATTATTATTATTATTATTATTATTATTATTATTATTATTATTATTATTATTATTATTATTAACTTTAGAGCGTGCCACAAATACAATATGATAAAACGCGGGGCTTTTAATGCCGAGCAAAAAGCGACGTCTCCGTTGTCAGCTGTGTTTAGACAGAAGCTTAACTTCCATTCCATTATCTGGAAAGTGCGCTGGAACGTACGAGTAATTAGCGGCCGCGCTACCATTCCAGTGCGGCCTGTCGACACGGTCGGGAATTCTGCATGGCGACCCTGATGTCAGCATGACGAGGCGTCTCCCGAAGCGCAGAGGTTTCCCGCCCATATCTCATCGACTAAAAGCCAATTCCGCCGTCACTCCGCTTTGGCATACGGAAGACAAGACAAAACGAAGAAGACGAGGAAAGAAGGTCAAAGCAATTTAGCACGAAACCGGAGACCTGCAGGTTAAAAGCCTTGCCCTATAGGCTCTAATGCAAGCCAGTGATTCCCTCGCTGCCCGTCCCTCACCGCGCTCGGTTTTAGTTCACAGCAGCTACGCTTCATCTCGCTAAATCCGTGCAGTGCAGGCGAAGATGTGGACCGCTTCAGCCATCCGGTAAGGAGTGACGCAGAGTATCAGAGCTGTGCCTCTGACTTTCCCTGATGGCTGTTTGCGACCGACGCCGATCAAATAGAAAAACAGTCAATCGATTGTTTAATTATTTATTTAATTAATCTTATTACATCTGCTAGAGAACAATCGAATGTCTGAACAGGAAAGTATCGCCAAATTAGTACTTCACAGAACGTATTAAAATACAAACACTACTACTATAATACTTTGTCAGACTTAAATGCCCGGAAATTCACAATAGATAATTATGAAGGACCTCGTAAGGCTCCTGGATCGCTTCGACCACCTGTGACATTTATAGCGCGCGCGGTAAACTAACAAGTAAACGAGCGTTTCTGCCCCATCTAAATGCAACATCAGTGCTATACAGAGTACAGTGCCGACGGGTGCTGCACTGGTGAGATCGAGCACGGCCGGCGGCAGGTTCAGCGGTTACTGACTGGCGACTATGCGCATTTATATGTTTGTGCATTTCAGCCTGGCCAGGAGAGAGGCGCTTCTTCGTGATCGGGCCACCAAACAATGCATGCGGCGAAAACAAACGCAGCAAACTGCATTCGCGCTTTTGCGCCGCGCTGCGTTTGCCAGCACGGTGCGACGACAACGGGCGTTTAATCATTGAGCACGCGGCATTAACCAGTGAGAGGCTCTTTCCAGAGGATCCGCGCAGCAAAGTGGGAGAGACCCTTCGCGGTTCTAGGTAAACAAACGCGCGCCGTCAGGCTTTGCCAAGTTGTTAAGTGGGTTAATCCCAGGAGCCTGTGGCTGGAGATACAACGCAGCTTGGTGGTTATGTATACTGTAGACATACCGCACTTTTGATTACATACGTATGCGCTGCAGTAGACCATCTCGAAGCATCAAGTCACACAAACAGAGGCTCGGAATGATTTGCTTGTACACGTCACATATAGGCCTAACAATAAAAGAGCAGTAATATTCTAAACTCACTTTATAAATAAAATAAAAAAAATGCGCTCCTGCAAGGTTGAGTTTTAATAGTTAATAGGAAACCTTAAGACTACACATTGTGGGCATAGTAATACAAGTTATTTTACTAAAAGGATCATGTAGGGACTATGTTACAACTATAGATCTATATATAGAGAGTGAAGACAGCGACGAAAAATATATGAAGAAGGAAGACAATCTCGGCAGATATTTCTATAAAAGGACTAGGGTGACGCCTTCGGCAGACTAACCGGGACGACGACGTTGAACTGATGGTCACTTAGAGATTAAAATGGGAATGCATAAAAAGAAAAGAGTCGCGCAGGTTCGATCTGGTAGTGTAATGAAATTTGTTACTTGTAAATGCAAGAGGTTTCGCTTGAAAGCCACATACATCATCTACATCTAGCGCACAGTTTACATCTGCTACTGCAGTTAGCGTCAAGATAGCTTCGTATGTGTGTTGCGCGCGAAATCCTGATTGGTAGCCTCGCGAAATATTCAGCCAGTCAGCAGGAGAAGGGGCGTTGCGGGCCGCGAGCGCGCGATCAGTTCAGCCACTTGCCAAACATATTATTTCAGTCACAGTGTCACAGTGACAAACATATTATTTAGGATTTATGCTGACGTTTCGGCTGGAGACCAGACTTTTTCAAATCTTTGAAAAAGTCTGGTCTCCAGCCGAAACGTCAGCATAAATCCTAAATAATATGTTTGTCACTGTGACTTTCTGATCGTATATTTATACTGTATATTTATACCGATGCATAGGAGCACACATAAAACGGCGCCACTTGAGAAGCAGCCCTGATCGAATAATTGACGACATATCAAATATAATCACTAGAGCGGATAAATTCGCATTCTGTATTATTTCGTTAGAGTAAGCGAGCACGGTAAAAATTTGGGCGAGAGGTATTCCATGACGCACAGAGACCGCGCGAATGAATGCCCTTCCAAGAGCAGCAGACCGTTGCCATCCTACTAACAGTATCGCCTCTGGCGGCAGCTGCATTAACCTTCCGCGGGAGTTTCACGATCACGACAAAAGTATCGAACCTGTTAATACTCTGTGCATGGCAATGCTCATGTCCTAGCGGGTTAAGAACAATTATAGTGTACCGATGCAACATAACATTCCTTATTCAATTATGAACATCATCACTGCCGCCGTCATTATTATCCACTTAGGAATCACGCTACGACGTAGGAGAAGAAAAGCGACACAAATAAATCGCTACAGCCCGCTAAAAAAAAAAAATGTAAGAGAGAGAGAGGAAGTGAAAGAAAATGAAAAGAAAAAAGAAAGCTAAGGCGAAAGTGCCTCGAGCTGTCACGTGTGATACGTTTTATCGCCTGAAGAAAGGGGAGGGATCTCAATTGAAACAATCAACGCGGAAAATGTAGAAACTCGTTATCGCATTTCGGCGACGATCAGAGCACCCGGTCTAGGTTAGTTGGCGCTATCCAGGAAGCACTTAGCTATTGCGACAACAAAAGTGTAGCAACGAGAAAAAAAAGAAGCAGCAGTTTCTCGTTCACGTTAGTTAGCGCAGGGCACGCAGAACTTAGGTCATGGCAGTCATCCCAGAGAATGCAAAAGAAATAAAACGCTGTTCTGCGCAGGCTGCCGTGAGCGAAGCGCGACAGGTGCCTAACGCGTGGCAGTGAGAGTGGCTGACAAAGCAGAAACAAGGACCTTATTCCTCTCCAGGTCATTGCGTGACGGTAGAGCTTCACCAAAGCAGATGATAGCGAAAGAAAGCAACCGATATGGGGGAAGTTGCTAGGATGTGCTGGCTGCCTTGCAGGTTCCCGGCGATAATATAACTTCGCTTCGTGCATAGAAAAGCCGAAGGGATCTCGTCGCGGTAAACTTTGTTATTTCCAGCGCAGTGTGTGCTTCCTGCAGAGGGGTACATTATAAATACCGAAAGCAGGTCACAACGGACGGACAATGAGCAGTTCGTCGACGCAATTACGGCCGAAATATTGCTGCGAACATGTTAGCCAACTCACTTCTCTAAGAAAAGAAGGCTGTCGTACTATGTCCATTATTAACTGTTCGTCAAGTATGTTAAAACTGCGTTAGTTAGTGCAGTTAGTAACGGTAGCGTTAGTACCAGCCATAACAGTTATAACCTCATTAATGGAAATTAAACAAGGTGTACCGCAAGGATCGAAATTAGGCCCACTGCTTTTCCTTGCATACATAAACGACATAGTTGATATTCCAAGTTCGCCAGAGACAATTATGTACGCATACGATACCAACGTATTTTTTGCATCAAATGCCTTATATGAATTAGAGGAAACGATTACCTAAAATCATTATCTGTTTGGCTTAGTCGAAATAAATTATAGCAGAACGTATCAAAAACAACCTACGCCCTATTCAGGCCTGTTAACAAAAAGGTTAAATACGAGATGTCCGTTATGTTTGATGGAGTCATCCTCAACAGAAAAACAGAACAGAAATTTCTGGGAGTATGGTTTAGTGAGGTCTTGTCCTGCAACTGCCACATAAGACACCTCTCCAATGAGCTATCAAAAGTAGTAGGGCTCATACACAAAATAGCACACTTTGTACCAACTTCCGTTAAGATATTACTCTACAAAGCTCTGTTAGGGAGCGTTAGTATGGGGTACTACCACCAAATCTAACTATCTACGACTCGCAAGACTGCAGAAGAAGGTACTCCGCCATTATGTGAATTATCGAGGTTCGTTAATGGACCTCAGAACTGCACCCCCCCCCCCCCTTGCCCCCGTTCGTGAAATATTGAATGATTCGTGCTGATCAGGTTTACTATTTAAAAATGCTGCAATATATATACGAGCAGAAGCTCTACCGTGAGGTGAATCAGACTCGTTCTGGAATGCACTCCCTCAGAAACACACTGCTCCACACGCCACAAACGAAAACGAACTACGGGAAACAAACAATAGCATATCAAAGTACTTATCTTTTAAACAAAACAGAAGGCCTAGTTAATTACTAATGTTTCTCCTCCGCATTTAAAAAGCTAATTAAAGCCTTGTTAATTACAGCTGGGTTACGTTTTTCTTCTAGTGATTTTTTTGAAGTGATTGAAGAGTGTTGTATACTCTTAAATGTATTTGACTTTTCTCATATTTATTTCAATGTGATGTAACAACATATGTGATCATTATGTCTAGATGGTTTGAGTCTAGACACATGAGAACACTGTGCATCTAGATATAGGTTACTTATGTTATTTATAGGATATTTTGGTGATGTACGTGTGAACGTTATATAAATATGTATATATTTTGTAAGTATATATTTGATATCTTCAGTTAAGAGTGTCTTTTTCTTTGAGTAACGCTTCAGCCTGACTGCTAAACGTTGTCTGATGTGTTGCGGCGTCGGGGACCTTTGTAAGGCTCGCAAGCCTTTAGTCTTCGTTGACCTCTTGATTGCTCAAGAAACAAAGGCATCGAATGAATGAACCGTTACCAATGGCACTTATGTACAGGCAGAAAAAAATGCATTTGCGAGCGCTACGAAGCACCTGAACTATCTTTGTAAATACTGACCTTGTGCCACCCTCCAGCCCACAGTTCAGCCACTCGGTGCAAGAACGAGCCGTGGAGAAGAAACAATACGGGCCCAATAAGGGCCTCCATTTCTCGCGGTATTCGCAAATAATGTATCAAAATGGTCGCAGAAAAAAAATTCACAGCATATCCACGGAGTGAATGATGATGAGTGGGCGAAGCTCCGGATGTTCATAGTAGATCGTGCCGAGTTCCGGATTAATTTAGTCAACGCGCACGCTACGAATCCTTATGGTTCAACTACGCACAAGTGAAATCTCCCACCGGCACTTCATTGCAAGTCGAGATCCAGTGCCTATATATATATATATGTATGGGTGGCCGGTAAACGGTTCTCCAGCGCGAGCAGTCCGTATTTCTCAATCAAGAAACTCGCTAGAAGACGCTGCCTGCGTCAAGCTTGTCTCTCGCGGGTGAGGGCGCGTTCTCCTTCTTTGCGAGCTGGTAGAGCGTTCCTCTAAGAAAGAGCGTTTCCATAGTCAACGCGCGCCTTTCGCTCTCTCTGTCTCTCTCTCTCTCACAAGACAGCAGATGGAAGAGTGAGAGAGCTCGCGCGCCGGGAGGCACGCGCCGAGGGCGAGCGCGAGCCTCCCGGCGTGCGAGCTCTCGAGCGCGAGCCTCCCGAGGTGGCTACATACATACATACATACATACATAACTACTACTACTACTACTACTACTACTACTACTACTACTACTACTACTACTACTACTACTACTACTACTACTACTACTACTACTACTACTACTACTACTACTACTACTACTACTACTACTACTACTACTACTACTACTACTACTACTACTACTACTACTACTACTACTACTACTACTACTACTACTACTACTACTACTACTACTACTACTACTACTACTACTACTACTACTACTACTACTACTACTACTACTACTACTACTACTACTACGACTACTACTACTACTACTACTACTACTACTACTACTACTACTACTACTACTACTACTACTACTACTACTACTACTACTACTACTACTACTACTACTACTACTACTACTACTACTACTACTACTACTACTACTACTACTACTACTACTACTACTACTACTACTACTACTACTACTACTACTACTACTACTACTACTACTACTACTACTACTACTACTACTACTACTACTACTACTACTACTACTACTACTACTACTACTACTACTACTACTACTACTACTACTACTACTACTACTACTACTACTACTACTACTACTACTACTACTACTACTACTACTACTACTACTACTACTACTACTACTACTACTACTACTACTACTACTATCCAGTGTTATCAGCGCCAGCACTACTACTACTACTACTACTACTATCCAGTGTTATCAGCGCCAGCAAGGCAGAAAAACACGTAGGAAGGAATCGAGTGAGGCAACGCTGCTTCGATACTGCCGCACCAACGAGCCGAGACGATAGTTTTGATGGGTGACTGTCCGACGTAGTTGTATTTCTTGTCAGTAGGAGTGGACTGCGGCATCTCTTAATAAACCATATACAGCATTTACAACCTAGTGAAAATAAAATGTACTGTTTCCACAAGTTTCACAATGACCATAAAACACTTGGAAAAAAAAATATCTGTGACGTTGTACAGATGCATACGCAAAGGATGTTAAATACATTGAAAAAGAAGATTAAAATTTGGCCCGTATTTTTTATTCTGGGAGTATTGTCATAAAGTAACTGCAACTAATGTCTTTAACGTAGTGATCTGTTTATTCTTTTAGCGCACAAACACACAAGGACGGGGGGATAACACGGAGATAGGCGCCGTAATCGCGTTCTAGCCCCGTACTTGCGCGTTTTGCGCGATAAATGAAGAAACAGATACCAGCATGTCAAATGTTCGTTCATGCAAATAGTCGAATGTGATTCAGCATTTGGTTAGTCTGTCGCGGCGGCACCATTCCGACGGGGGCGGAATGCTATATAGTGCCGTGCAATGTGCGCTGTCAATGCACGCTGAAGAACCCCAGTTGGTCGAAATTTCCGGAACCCTGTGTTACTTCGTCTATCACATTCGTAACGTCGTCTTGGGACATAAAATCGCGCAAATGATTATTTAGGGTGTTACTCGAGAGGAACGTGATTTTTCTATTGCGAAAAAAATTTTGACGATTGTCATAAACACAGGTGGACCTGACAGCATTAGGGATTTTTCTATAATTAGTAAAGTGGTTACATCCATCTCATGAGCAGGGCTTCTTAAGTCTGTGTGCATTGTTGGTTTTATCAAAGCGAGAACTTGAATTACTTTCGTGTGTTTCACCCAAAGTAGTGTTTTGTGTAACTTTCACATGAAGTCTATCGCTTGCGCATTTTGGTCGCATTTCCTGGTTTCAATAGGCCCTTTTGAAGATTTGGGAAGTGTGCTTTTCTGCAATGCACCTTTGCCCAACTAGTAGCGGTGCTTGTTCTGCTGCAGTGCTGTAGCTGCAAACGCCAAGGGCTTGTATTCTGTGCACGTTTATATCACGAGGGCTGAACTGCACATCTTTCACGTTATCGCTCAGGTAATCTGCGCTTGTACTCGCATAATTGACTACGACGCCATTAGTATTTGGACAGACTGCATGGCGGAAAATCCGGCTCCACAATCTTCAAAAGGGTCTATTGGCTTGTTTCGTTTGCATTTTATTGCGATAGCAATTATATGGACAGTCTTGACGGGTGTTTGCCGTCGCCGCCGCCGTCGAGTCCCGTATATGAAGTCGAAACCGATAACAACCCCTCGCGCATCCTACGTGCTATCCGTGAGTGGGGGCGAGATGAAAAAAAAAAAAAAAAAGGGGGGGGGGGGGGGGCTGCAGCAACTGTGGACTTCGCGCGGTCGCCAACGCTGGCGCTATCACGGCAGCCATCAGCGGGCGGCTCGCAAACCCTTTTAAGCGCTGCGCTCTCAACGCGAAGAGACAGCGAAAAGTGTCCCCAGAGCAGCCGTATTCTCTTACATCAGAGTTTTGAAGAGTTACGCGAGATCGTATCCAAAAGAGTTAGCTGCCAGCCTCACTTCGTATAACATTACAATTTCTTGCTACCGCATTCACTGCTTCACCCTTTCGGTGAAACTGATTTCTTTTTCTTCATCTTATTTTTTGTGGAGCCAGGCTGCCACTTGTTTGTGTAGTATGTGTATGTATTTATGAGGAAATCGGTAGTTGAAGCACTTTAACCATATTCGTACAACCGACTTGAATATAGCCTCAAGGAGAGTGAAGAGCTGGGCTGGTTGGTTCATGATTAATTCGACGAAAAGCCAGCACTGCAGGACACGGACAAGAGAGAACACACGCATACGCACCAACGCCGGTACTCCAAAACACGCATACTCCAAAACACGCATACGCACCAACCGGCGTTGGTGCGTATGCGTGTGTTCTCTCTTGTCCGTGTCCTGCAGTGCTGGCTTTTCGTCGAATGAATATAGCCTCACCATGTAAACTACACTTATTTGACAAATTCAGATCTTCAGACAAGCCCTGTGCCTTTTATTTCCTATCCAGCCCACACTGGCTCAACGAAATTTTCTGAAAGAAACATTAAGTCCGGCTTCGTGTAAACAAGATATACGTACTTTTTACCGATAAATATTTACGTAGGCATTAGCAGGCGCGGTCAACAATCTATGATGTCACACGTAGCAGCGTGGGAACCTCACAGCGGCATCGCCACCTGCATTTTATCCTTTTATAGCTAATAGGGCGTCGTCTCCTTACAAGTGTGGTGCTTTTTGGTGTTGCTAAAAGGTGATTTCGTGATACTAGGAAGTCAGTTTGTCAACGCTTTGTTCCTGTAATGTGCAGTGAATGCGAAAGAACAGCGTACCGAAGCGTGACGTATGCATTGACGTCCATCCTATTTCGACATCCATGTCACCTGATATTAGGATACGATGTCACCACTTGGACTTTTGGCACCGTTCGCGTTCACGCGGTGGTCGCCTTAGTTTTCCACTTATGATACATATAAAGCTTTCGCCTGAATGAGCTTTTCATGGCAGAATATAACTCCTCATTATATATATATATATATATATATATATATATATATATATATATATATATATATATATATATGAGGCGACGTCCAGTACAGCGGTATAGGACCCTTTAATTAGAACAATGGCGAGCGAGACAGCCTCCCAGCTAGCAGCGGCCAAACCCAGCGATGATGATGATTGGCATGATGGGTATATACAGATGAAGACGATGAACTGCATAATTAGCGCTCACAATATATATATATATATATATATATATATATATATATATATATATATATATATATATATATATATATATATATATATATATTGGTGCCGGAACATAAGTATGAGACATAGCACTTAAAGGGGTCGTGAAAAGAATTTGGAGATGCCGGTTTGTAATTTTCACTGCTTCAATACGCATTCGACAAGCCGATTCCGAAATATTTCGGCGAAATATTCAGTGCATATTTAACAACGCCCGTTTTAAATCTCGGCTTTCTTGCGCTCCCGAAACGACTATGCGACACTACCGGCCGGCGTGGTACTATTTGGTGACGTTGAGTTAAGATACTTTTAAGTTCAAAGGCACAGTGAACTCGCGTTTGCTCTAAAGGAATCGATTTACTTGAAAGCTACAAAGGAAGAAAATACTTGGAAACCGTGCGGTGCCATCATTCGGAAGAAAAGCGGCAGCACGGTTTGTTTTCCCATGGCCTCCGAGGGCGCGCCAATCTCGGAGGTATGACGGCTACTAAGATGACGTCATCTGCAGAGTTGAGGGGAACGCGCGCAGTGAAACCGAAACCGCGTTTTTTATCGCTCTATATCAACGCACACGGCGCAACGGAACAATGCATATTGTTGATTGGAGGGTCAGGACCCCGAATGCGCGCTTAGTACAAAATGCTCAGAAAACGTTTCACGACCCCTTTAAATAAGACTTCATTTAGTGGTCAACGATTTCGGTCAGGGCCTTACCTTTTCTCAGACATTTCTTTTTCTGTCCTCCGTTTAAATAGGCATAGGAGAACGACGAAAAGCTTTTATCTAAACGGTTATTCAAGCTAGAGATTGAGTGAGGAGAAGAGAGGATCTTCTTGAACCGCTACGTCTCATGTATATATATATATATATATATATATATATATATATATATATATATATATATATATATATATATATATATATATATATAGCAGTCACGGTGGTGAATAGGCCGGAGGCGTGAAGACAGAGATGAGTAGTAGACCCTCGGAATTGGCAACAAAAATGCGGAAAGCGTTTATTCGTTTCAGCCGGAGACCGGCCTTCATCAGGAAACAGGATTCCTGATGAAGGCCGGTCTCCGGCTGAAACGTTGAATAAACGCTTTCCGCATTTTCGTTGCCAATTCCGAGGGTCTACTACTAATCTCTCTCTCTCTCTCTCTCTCTCTCTCTCTCTATATATATATATATATATATATATATATATATATATATATATATATATATATATATATATATATATATATATATTGTAGGGGTGACCTTCTACTAATAACTACTGCTAGCAGCGGCATCGCCGCTAGCAACCCCCTGCAGTGGGTTCGAGCACTCAACGAGCAGAGAATGAGGTCGTCGCGTCCGCGCGCTAGCTATCTCAGCCGCCATCGCCGCGCTGCCGCGCGCTTCGGCCCGCGGCCCGGCTCTAGGCAGGGCAGCGCGAACCGTCGCACGCGGCGAGAGACGAGAACATTAGGCGCATCTCTCCGAGCATGGCAATTTAATAAACACGTTAACACATATAATACAAGGCCGAATCAAGGATCGAATTAAATATAAACAAAGAGTAACGATAACGATTAACGAAACGCGAACACACACGAACACAAACAAAGGACAGTAACAAAGAACAACACGCGGACACAGAATAACACACAAAAATAACCATGCAAGGAAGGAGAGCCTAACCCCGGCTAGCGCACCCGCGACCGCGAGCCCTCAGAAAAGGAAAATAGAAGAAGAACATACAGACAGGAGCGCCGGTCGCAGGTCGCCGCCGTGGTCGCTGGGGCTCGCAGAAGCACGCCACCCGACCGATGGCCTGGTCGGCCGGAGGGTCCCAAAAGTACGTGCGCACTTCTCCAAGTCCCAGCGTGTTCTCCCGAGGCATCTCCAAAACCAGAAACGCCAGTACGCGCAAACGTTCTAAGAATTTCTCGCTGCCCAATGGCAGCCTATGTTAAAACCACATGGGCGAAGCGGGCGGCCCCGTCGCAGTGGTGGACCGCCGCTCCGTCCAGCTGAGGGAGAAGGATGGGAGGCATTTCGTGCAAAAACATGGAGTCGAGCGGGACGCGGCCCCACAATAATATATATATATATATATATATATATATATATATATATATATATATATATATATATATATATATATATATATATATATATATATTAGTTGCAGCAAGGAAATCACGTTGGTCCCGGTACAATAAGGAACAAAAGGGAGTACGACGCACGTTAGTTTTTGCACAGTATATTTACTGATGTTTCGGCTGGTGGACCAGCCTTTGACAAAGGCTGGTCCACCAGCCGAAACGTCAGTAAATATACTGTGCAAAAACCAACGTGCGTCGTACTCCCTTTTGTTCCTTATATACATATATATATGAGGATGCGATTTTGCTGCAGCACAAATAAATGCACCAGAATTACTTGACGGCATAACGAATAAGAAGTTTTAGAGCATTGTCTACAACAATTTTAAGCAGATAACTATCTCTTAGTAAGCACAACCCAAGATATCTGCCCACGAAGCAGGCGGGCGCCGCGAGCAACAGCAAGTCAATTAATTTCGGGGCAACTCGTACAGAGCATTCTGTGTATATAGCGGCTTAGGACCACAAATGAGGCAAGCCTTAATGGTTTTCAGAAGCGTCGTTTGCACGTGCGCGCGCAAGGCGCAGAACGAGCTATGCGTATGCTATAGCAGCCAATGAGGTGTACACCATCACGACTACGATAAGGTACGTGTCTTTGGCAGGAGCGATCCCATCGACGTCATTACAGTAGATAGCTGTGTCCGGGATACAGGGTTTCTTAAAGGCCAACTTCAAGGAAATCTTGCAGCACGTAAAAAAAAAAAAGCGAAAATCGTTACGGTGTCCTATACAACGTGCGTATTTGCTATACCACATTATATTCTACAACATAGCGAACAAAATTTTATTCGGACCACCTCACAAATGGACAGCCTTTCCAAGCGGAGATTGTTTGCAATAAAAACCGAAACGAACTTATTCATAAATGAAACTAATTACAAACGACTAAAATTTTAAATGGCAGACTTTACGGCCCATTTTGGTATCGGGAAGCTTGAGGTAATCGTTGAGGAAAGTCTGTTTCTGCATTCATACAATTCCTCGGCGGCGTGACGACAAACCACTCGTACTTAGGGGGCTCTTCACTTTCGTGTTACGCCGACTCCTACGATAGAGGGACCAACGACAATTGCCCTCTTTGTTTCGTCCTTTTATTTCTTTCACTTCTATTTCTCTCACATGTATGGCTCACACATAGTTGCCATCACCACAAAAGGAAGGTAGCGACCAACTATAGCCCAAATGACACCCTTGCTATGGTCGCGGCTCAGGAGAGGCACGCCTTGTACGCCTGCCGCCACGACGAATTCGCACGCTACGCACGTACACGCAACACCGGGACACTTTTTCGTTGCCGTGGGTAAGCGTTTCAACTCGGCTGTGTCGATCTTAGCTATCAAAAAAGGAACCAGGAGCAGTTTGAAGACACGGAGTTGACATTGACGCGTATTGTCACATGCCCGGTTTTCTGCCGGTACAAAGCGCCAGGACATGCAACTATTGTTTCTTGTTGCGAGGACCGTTTTCCGTCGTCAAAACAGTGCGCCAAGGTTTTAAGACACAAGTTGTTCTCTGTGTAATACGACCGAGTGTTTTAACGACAGGGCATCAGGTGGCTTTGCAGAACTCTGTCTGCCAGCACGATAGAAGACACGACGACACCTTCCCAACGGACGCAGCAACATTTTTGCCACTATTCTTCTCCAGAATCGCACATTTCTTTTTCGTTTGAGGGAAGTGTAAGGCTGCTCTCAATAGGTGTCTGTCGCTACGATTCAGCTTTGAAGTTTATTGGCAGAGAAGACACTCTGTCGCAGAAATGGCTTTAAGAGGGTGCTGTTTAGGAACGCACTCGTTAGATAACGTATAAAGCACAGTAACAGCGAGAATGCCCAAACAACTTAAGCCTGTACAAAGAATTACGTACCGAAGTGCATGGAATAAATAATGTAAGTATTTCATTTGTGCGAGGAGGAATTTCATTTATGCAATAATTTCTTTTTCACGTACCTGGGATAGGTTGTGAGCAATGACGAAAATGTAGTTAAATATGTAAAATGCCAATTTAGAGGCTTACGACCTGACAACGAAAGAAATGATCTAAATTTTGTACGCTGCAATTATATGGTTGGTTTGAAGCAGACGACATTGACATCACAAAGTTACATTACAAGAGGTAATGGTTAGCGTAAACTGCGACACTGTTGAAGTGGGACATAATTAGCGCAAAAAACACACGGACATAAGACAGGAGGCACAGAGCACGAACGTTAAACTTCAAGTGAAATATTGATTTGATTTGTGGGGCTTTACATCCCAAAACCAGCTCTGATTATGAGAGACGCCGTAGTGGAGGTCTCCGAAAATTTCGGCCACCTGGGGTTCTTTAACGTGCACTAACATCGCACAGTATACACGGCCCTCAATTTCGCCTCCATCGAAATGCAGCCGCCGCGGCCGGGATTCGATCCGGCGACCTTCGGATCAGCAGCCGAGTGCCGTAGCCACTACACAATACCGTGGCGGGGCCAACTGAAGTTTTATTTGACGTGAAACACAGAACCCGCATGATGAGCAGAATAATGACGCAGCAGAACAACCATCCTCCCGAACGATCACAAATCTTCAATTTTATCAATGTCAGTGTAACTCCCACCATAACTATAGCTAATCTTTCCAAAGCTTGAGTGTTTGTCAAGATATAAATGAGTGCCAGAGAGAGGGCACTCACACACTTCTCACCAGCTTGTTTTATGCAAGAGGACTCGAATATTTCCTTTCCTCTTTCGGACCGCCGACACGCTTGCCTAAGCACACGGATGCTGCGGAAATCAGCCGTACACAAGCATCTCTTGTGCAGTGGTCAGCCAGGTGGCCTCCAGCAGAAAGTGCACTTACGGCTGTGTTCCCTCAAACGGTCGTTCAGGCAACGACATGTTTGACCACTTGCCACACGACAGGGGAATTGAACAAAGCAAAGAAACGTGACAGTCACCACACGGTGTGACATGCCGCAGCATCTTGCCCACCATTCGCCAAGCGGCACATTCTCTGGAGCTTTCGCGATGCGGTGAAAATGACAAGAACAACACAGCTTTTCTGTGCCACTTTCTTGAGACGGTGCAACACACGGACTGTGCGGATGTGGAACCGGTACAGGTCGCACCTGCCCTGGTGCCCTATCTGCACAATGCGTGGCACCGTCTTACATTAGCACAATGTGTGCAGATATAAGACAGGGCTTTACAGCCTGCAAGTGTCGAACTGCCCGACAGTCAATTTTCGCGATATTGCTGTATAAATGTGTTTAGTTTTGCAGAAATTCTACCAACAAGGTAAGAGCATTTTGTGCAAGTTGAGGTGTGAACTGTGCGCCCAATTTCATCGGCGAGCACTGAACTGTTTGCAACCGTTTTCGTCCTGTAGTGACAATGTTCAACACTTGTCGTTATCGCAGATGACCACCGTGTGAGCGACACCAACTTCAGCTGGCAGCTACTCCCCGGCCCCCATTCCGCTCTTTCCCCACTTCTACACACACACACACACACACACACACACACACACACACACACACACACACACACACACACACACACACACACACACACACACACACACACACACACACACACACACACACGCACGCACGCACGCACGCACGCACGCACGCACGCACGCACGCACTAACATTTCTCTCGTGCAACAATGCAGTGGCACTTTGGAAATTCGGTGGTATAGGTCTGTTGCCACCATATTAACTACCGTAACAGGTCAATAAAACTCTCGTGTCGAAAATATGACGCTATGCAATTTTCATCGCGCACGTACAAAAAGGGTACTGGTAGGCACAAGTACTTGAAAAGTAAAAGACTTTCTAGAGCAAGGGCATATTTCCCCATTTTACTCATAAATGCACAAAATTCCGCCGAAATTTCTTTAACAACGGCCTGGCAAGAAGATCCGTCATTTGCAGGGGCACTTGAACGGAAAATCGATGTGTGGCTCGGAGGCAAGCAGTTCTCCTGAACAAATACTAAACGAAGCTAATTCGCCGTCTGCAATATCGCGAGTTACAATGTAAAAAAAAAAAAAAAAACGGCTTTCTTCAGCCGTCTAAGGCTGTCCGCAAAGAGAGACAATTGGGCTTACACAAGGACGAATCAGATGAATGTGTGCCCAGCTTACACGCGATCACAGGTTCCTTTTTTTTATTCCTGTTTTAAATTCAACGCTCCCTAGCGCGTAGAACAAACGCGAGAAAGAAAGAAGACACTCGCATTGCTCATTATTTTCAATCCTCGAACCTTGTTCTGTTCTTTTTTTTTTTGTGACATTATTGCGACTTTTTCTTGTTTTTAAATTTGATGAGAAGAGGACAGAACCTAAGCAATTTTACTGCCGTAAGTATCATTGAACCGTAAATACCACTGAGTGGTGCTAGGGAACGTATAAGGCGGCACACACAAAGGGTTTATTGTGTTTTCTTTTTTTTTTCCTTTTTCTTTTTTTTTTGCAGCGGTTCGTGGTTCAGTGGACGCTAATATTAATTACTGCAAGGACGAGTAAAAGTAATGTGACACAATGCTAGTCGCGTTGTCATACCAGGGAATAACACTGAAAAATGATTTAAGAAAGAAAAAAAAGAAGAAAGCACTTCACGGTGATCAGTTCGCTAGAGTCAACAGGTGCAGCGAATTCGTGCAGTGGTTGCGCCTGACAGCGCAAGCTGTCGCTGTAGTATTTGGTTTCCGCATTGTTGGCAGTAGGTTAAATGAAAAGTGCCCGGTTGAATATTGTGCACTGGAGGGCAGCTGTTCAGAGGAAAGTTGGAACTGCAATGTCCGCACATGCCCGCGCGATCTCATTGCACATTAGGAGTACATTCGATTATTCTCAATCAAAATTAACACGGAAACGATGACTTCACGCAGCGTATAAAGAGGATAGGTGCGTAACTGTGTCGTAGTCGCGTAAACGTATTTTCACCAGCAGCGTTTCTGAAAGTTGGCACTAACTTTTGGTCGCTGCGATCATCGCCGTCGACCGCAAAGTGCCCGTTAAACGCTTCTCCCAATTCACACGTGGCCGTGTTCTGTGAGGATTGCTTTCGCCGACAGCGTCACTTAGCGCGACGTGGAATCTTGGGTGTCGAATGACAAAGCGACTATTTGCTCGCTTTTACGCGACCGCCAATCGGAGCGCGCAGTAAAGGCGAGCCTTCAACGACATTGCCACACCCGATCGCCTCGGGCTGCGGCCTATAGAGTCGTAAGTATCAACAAGACGGCATAATACGCTATTTTAAGCTTTCATCCTCACCTTTAGGCAAGCCTTTACAACAAGGTCCATGAGTAGAGACGTCTAGTAGTCTATACTTTAACCACGTGCATTATAGATAACGACATCCGCGTCCACAATCATTGTGGTTAAACACACAAACTATATGAAGCAGCTTCGACGGCTGCTATGTCGCGTAGCTGCTTGATTGATTTGAGTGATTTCTGGGGCTTTACGTCCTAAAACCACGATGTGATTATGAGAGACGAGACGCCATAGTGGAGGGCTTCGGAAATTTCGACCACCTGGGGTTTTTTAACGTGCACTGACATCGCGCAGTACACGGGCCTCAACACGCATAGCTGCTTGCTCGGGATAAATTACGTACAATGAAGGTTTCACAAAGATGTCGTTCTGGTACTCGATGCCGACGTACCTGGCCGTCTAAAAAAATTATACGCGTTAGGTTTGTGCATAAGAACGTTTGCGCATAATTAATTACCGTAGACATAAACGTGATAGTGTATGTAGCAAAATAGCGCGAACGATGATATTCTCGTAATGCTTCGAGTGTGCAGACATGGAGCAGTTATTCAGCGCGGTTAAACAGCTACGTTCCGTAGTGCTACGATAAGTTTTTCAACTGTATAGGTAAAAACTATATGCGTAATGTGAAACAGTGGGAAATCCGCGATCAGCTTCACACCGCCAACGAAAAAGAGCGTTGTGCGAGCGTCGGGGAAACAAAGCATGCACGGTGTATGTACCTTTGACGCACGGGTGCTCCTCGAGAAAAGCGGCGCGCTTGGCTCTCAACTTGCGGATCACCGAGTTCTCGTGCGGTGCCTCGATCGTGGAAAAAATGGACGCACCAATCACGATGAAGAGAAAGTAGAACGCTATGAGTACGAGCAGTCGCACGTTGCTCCGTGCCAGCCGCATTTCGCACAGCTGCTGCGGGCACTACGCACAGTCGCACACTCCCTCCTCCAGCCGGCAACAACACGAGCAGTCGCTGCTTAAACCGCGCAACGGTGCTGCGGCGGGTCGGTCGGTTTGGCGCTCACAGGATCGCTGCACGGCGACCTAGACGACGACGCTGAGCCGGCTTTTCCGAAGCGCTGAGCGACCACTCGCAACACCGCAGTTTCAGCTCCACCGTGAGACATCGACGGCGCGATGGACCCGAGGGCATTGCGCCCTGCGTCTTTCTTATTCGCCCGTTTCACGCACCACCGATCCTTCCTAACGCCGTATACGACTGAATGAAAGTGGTGAAGCACGCGCACAGCACGACGGCAGCACGCCCGCGAAAAAGAACCCTGGCCTGCAGCGCCCGACGTCTGCAGTCTGCGGCGGCAACGCTGTTGGCTCGGCGACGACGCTACGAGCGCTCGAAATACGCGGTGCTTGCGAGAGTAGCGGCGCCCGCGGACGCTCTGCAGCCGTCACTGCACCAAAGGCGAGCTTCATCGACGACGCGGTTACCGGCACATGGACGCAAGTGTGTTCGAGTTTTTGCGACATTGTTAATAATTATCCACGCACCGAATTCCAAAAACGGGAGGGTGGTGCTCGCGCGCTAACGGTATACAAAATGGCCGACACAAACGCTACTCTCCCCATGTTCTCTATCCGGCTACAAGCGGGCATTGAAACGAAAGAAAAACGGGGAAGACGGAGGGGAGAATGCGCATTGGCAGCGCTACGAAGAAGCCGACCCGAGACAGATCGATCCAAGCCCTAGCCGGTGAACTCGCCGTGCCGAGTCGCCTGTTTCTGCAGCTGAAAGCTCACAGTTTCGGCCAGCCGGCCGTGCTCGCGTGTCGTGCGGCACGTGGCCGCTTTGTGGTATATTGGGATCCGTGAACAATAGTAGCGCAACCTTCGCCGTTTGATTCAGCCGGACAAGGAACAAAATTGCCGACCGCCTGCGGAGCAGAGGAGGGCGTTGAGTCTAGTAGAGTCGCTCGGCGAATTTTTGCCGATCAGCCTCGCGGGTCATGGCGCCTGCGTTTTCGGTGTACCACATTTACCGCCGAAAGAATAACAGCCGTTGAAACGAAGGCAGAAATATTCAATAAAAACTGCGCTGCCGTGTGTACACAGCAGATAGTCTTTGAAACATTACACCTCTGTTTTACACTACACCTCAAACATTACACCTCAAACAGAGGTGTAATGTTTCGTCGGGGAATATCTCTCGAGCCAACGTTTAGTCAAACGGATGAGTTATGAGTATTGATTGTCTTCACTACACTGAAATCACACTGCGTCCTCTAATATCTATATTAAGAACCTAATTAGTGAAATACTGTTTAAATAATGATCGACTGGTGTATCAAACTTTACGATGTCAGCCACTTTTATTAAACTTGTTTAGAAATTTTATGGCTGTGGTAAACGAACTGAACTTTGTCCGTAGCATACCATGAACACGGATAATGCATGTCACGTTCCAAGAGTGCGATTTTTTTGTTTTGTTGTTGTTTTTTACAACGTGTAGTGTCAGCGTTGCACATTTTACCTACAAATATATAGCGCAGGCATCTCCTAAGCAGTGGCTCCTGAAGGTTTCCCCCTACATGTTCCTCAGCTCAGTACCAAGCAATAAGGAAGGCAACCAGCTGGCGAAGAACGCTTTCCTTCTGACTTCCGCAAACATTAGCTTTTGCAATGAAACCCCGCGTGTCTTCTGCAGAAAATCCCGCTTCTGTAGACCGCAAATCAACAGCAACATATTTCTTCTTTATCCTGATACCACCAATTTCACCAGTTTCGTAAGAAACAAAACAGGGACGTGGATCAACTCGAAGGTCTGACGAAATCTCGTCTGGTCGGGGATAATCCTTGGCGAAAGAACGAACATTGGGCACCGACAAATGTGAAAGAAATAAATATACTTGAAAATGATGTTTCTGCTCACAAACGGGAGCCTTGTTGCGGCCAACAAACAATTGTTGGCCGCAAAAGATCGGGAACAAGGCTCCCGTGTGGGAGTCGAAACTTCAAATGTGACTATTTTTTCAAATAGGTCGGCGTCCTCTATACTTGTTTTGTGGCCAGGGAAGTGGATCGTACTGCCTTAAAAATTCGTGCCTGTGTTCGGGCGTCCTGACTCGGTATCAGTAGTGTCCACTGCGCGAGTGAGTCCTCTTATAACGGTGTATTGATGTTGAGCTTTGCGCAGCGCGTGTCCTATGGGATTTAAGCTGCTGAGGAAGCTGACGCATACAAAACACCGTTACGTGCCCCAGTAATGAGAGGACTGAAAGACCTTTGGTGCACGAAAGACAAAATTCGCGACAATTTCCGCGTTCCAAAGGACACCGAAGATATGCGGTTCTTGGAGCGTCATCATCATCATCATCATCATCATCATCATCATCAGCCTGTTTAGGTCCACTGCAGGACGAAGGCCTCTCCCAACGATTTCCACTCCACCCTATCCTGAGCGAGTTGGTTCCACTTTATGACCGCTAACTTTTTAATTTCATCGCTCCATCTAACCTTTTGCCTGCCTCTGTTGCGTTTTCCTTCTCTTGGTATCCATTCCGTTGCTCTTACTGTCCATCTGTTATCTTTCCTCCTCATGACATGTCCTGCCCAGGTCCACTTCTTTCTTTTAATTGATAAGATAATATCGGCTACTCCTGTCTGTTCTCTGATCCATTCCGCTCGTTTTTTATCTCTTATCGTTACCCCTATCATTTTTCTTTCCATTGCACGTTGCGCGCTCCTTAGTTTCATCTCTAGTATTTTCGTTATCCTCCACGTTTCTGCACCGTACGTTAGTACTGGGAGAATGCAGTGATTGAATACTTTTCGCTTTGGTGAGAGCGGTAAGTTTCCAGTCATGATTTCGTAATTCCTTCCGAATGCGCTCCAGCCCATCCTTATTCTACGGAGAATTTCTTTTTCATGGTTCTTGTTATTAACTGTCCCAGGCATACATATTCGTTTACACATTGTAAGGGTTCATTGTCGATTTTAAATTCCTGTTCCTTAGCTAAGCTATTGAGCATAACTTTGGTCTTTTGCCTATTCATTTTTAATCCAATTTTAATGCTTTCCCTGTTTACGTCATCAATCATGTTTTGTAGTTCGTCACCATCATTGCTAAAGAGCACAATGTCGTCTGCAAATCTTAAATTGTTTAGATATTCTCCGTCTATTCGAATGCCCTTTTCTTCCCAGTCTAGACGTTTAAAGACTTCCTCTAAACATGCAGTGAATAGCATCGGTGATATTGTATCGCCCTGTCTCACGCCTCTCTCGATCGGGATTTCTCTGCTTTTCTCATGTAGGAGTAGTGTGGCTGTGCAATCTTTGTATATGTTGTTTATTATATATATATATATATATATATATATATATATATATATATATATATATATATATATATATATATATATATATATATATATATATATAAACAGACTGCCCTACAATCTTAGGCCCCCTGAAAAGCTTCCGTACCACGATGGCCTATACATGCGCTCACTTAACAATACAATGATATATGGCACGCATAAGAATTTATTTCATGCCGATGCAACGGATAATTGTAATTTACGTGAACAAAAAAATGACCGGCCCATCAGCTCCGCGAAGATGCTGGGACAGCGAACCTGTTGTCCTTCCACACACTGAAGGCAAGTGTCTTATCCGCTAGACCACACTCCCACGCCTGTGAAAGGGGGAAATGTGTGAACTATAAGGATGGCTTTGGATTTTCTGCCGAATATAGAAGAAAAAGAAGAAAGACAGAAGGAATTAGAGTATGTAGTATGTATGACGCATCCGCACGAAGCGATAGTACGAAAACGGAGGCGATGTGTGGTTCTCATCGAAGAAAGAATGAGATGCCTGGTGGGCGTACCTAAATGTTCGTCATATGCCCGTTCTGGTAACTGCTTCCACAATTTTATGTTCACTAAAGAGGTTTTCTTTCCCTCTCCACCAATTCTGGGAAATTTGCCGACAATCGGGATTCACGGTATTGACTACACCAAACGGCTAAAGAAAAGTAAATCACGTATACAATATATTCGTGTAATATAATGGCATACTGCATTAAAAGTCGTTGCGTTCTACAAACGTTCAATAGTTCGTATAGCTGAACTTCAGTACGCGAATTATTTATGTTATTGCGTTGTAAATTGGCAGCGTGCTATCTAAAGGAAGCTGACGTTGTAGCGTGAGAGGCAAAAAACAAAACAAAATTAGAGTGTAACAGGCCAGGGAACAAACGCGTCCTAATGATACCTTAGTTTAAATAAGGAGCATGAAATGGATATGGGCAGGGACCGCAGTATAGCAGGACAATATAAGCGACGAGCAACGGACCAGATTCCAATAGAAGGGAAGCATAGCAAGGGGTGGCAGAAAGTTTGATGAATGAGTGAGAATGAAAAAACGATGTCGGCGGGTATTTCTTGGCCCAGCTGTTCCGGGCACAGTTATATGTTGATGATGACGATGCTCAGGGGAAGGAAGGAAGGAAGGAAATAGTAGAGAAGGAAAGGCAGGGAGGTTAACCAGTGTATGACAACCGGTATGCTACCCTGCACGAGGGGAAGGGGACAGGGGAGATTGAAAGGTGAAAGGAAAGAGGAAGAGAGAGAGAAAGTGGGCGAACATATAGCACATTCTCACAGTCAGTGGCAGCTGCATGGCACACGACATCACACATCGCTGTTACAGTCGCTTGTGCAAGTCTGTCGTCTTTAAGAACTGCAGCAGCGCCTTTGTCACCTTCAATTGTGATGTCTTGTGCGGTCGACATTCCAAAATGGCATCAACCGACATCCGTCGCAGGTCAAGGTGAGCGAGAGCGGACGCCAGTGATTGCCTCTGTAAGTCATAGCGAGGACAATCGCATATGATGTGTTGTAGCGTCTCTTCACGAAGACAGGTGTCACAAAGAGGGCTGTCGGCCATTCCGATCATAAAGGAATAAGAGTTAGTAAAAGCCACTCCTAACCACAAACGATAAAGCAGGGTGGCTTCTGCTCGGCTGAGTTTTGGTGGCAATCGAAAATGCCGCAAAGACAGCAGGTGGTGTTGTCGACTGTTCCGAGTTTGGCTGCTTGAGGCACTCCACAGCGAGAGTGTAATCTCCTGTGCAATCGCTCGGAGTTGCCTGGCAGCGTCGGACCTTGAGAGAGGTATGGTCTCAATTTTGGTGCCATCAAGTGCAGACTTGGCGGCCTTGTCAGCATATTCGTTTCCAACGACGCCGCAGTGACTGGGGAGCCACTGAAACGTCACGTGGTGTCCCTTCTCATGTGATTTATGGAGAAGAGATCTGATCTCCAACACCAGTTGCTCGTATGGTCCGCGCCGCAGGGCTGCCAGCAAGGACTGTAAGGCCGCCTTTGAATCGCTAAAGATTGACCATTGCCGGGGTGCTTCCTCATTTACTACACAAAGGGCAGCACGCAGAGCAGCAAGTTCCGCAGCTGTCGATGTCGTCGGGTGGTCTGTCTTAAAACTGATGGTGGAAGCTTTCACTGGGACAACCACCGCTCCGGACGAAGACTGGAGGTTCGAGGACCCATCCGTATAAATATGCACTTTATCGGCGTACCTCTCGTGTATAAGAAGCAGGGATAGTTGTTTCAGAGCACCTGATGACAGCTCAGCTTTCTTTCTGATTCCTGGCACACCAAGGTGTACTGTAGGTCGAATGAGACACCAAGGGGGAATCGACGGTTTGGCGGCGGCGGTGAAGCCTGCCGGAAGTTTGGCAGAATATCTGGAGACCATTTTGCAGAATGACGCGTTCCGCTTGTCTGACGGCAATGTTGCGAGGTGGTGACAGCAGGCACGGGCAAAATGCCTGATGTGGGTTCTCAAGACTTCCACCGCAACGTGCGTTTGTATTGGTTGGTCCCGAGCAATCGCTATAGTAGCCTCTGACAATGTACCCCGCGGCAAACCGAGACAAGTTCTCAGTGCCTGAGCTTGTGCGGCCTGAAGAGTGCGAAGATTTGTCTTGCAAGTGTTGGAAAGTACGGGCAGGCTATATCTCAAGAAACCGAGGAAAAGTGCTCTGTATAATTCCACCATGGCGCCTACCGACATGCCCCAAGTTTTTCCAGCCAAGAATTTGAAGATCTGGGCAATTGCGGTGAGGCGTTTTTTCATGTGCGACACATGAGGGCTCCAGCAGAGATCTCTGTCAATGATGATGCCAAGAAACCGGTGGGTTCTGAGATAGGGAATAGTCCGCCCATTGATTGATATGACGTAAGGCGTCATTGCTTTGCGAGTGAATGCCACAAGTGCGCATTTTTCTGGTGATATGTTGAGACCTTGTTTGCATAAGTAGCTCGATGTCAACGTTGCTGCTCTTTGAAGCCGCGCGCGTATTTGAGGACGCGTGACTGCCGAAGTCCAGACACAGATGTCGTCTGCGTATATGCTCAGGGGAGGGCACTCATTGGCACTATGCCGTGGACCAGCATAAAGAACTTATGAAATATAGTATCGAATACTTTATATTATGCTTACTATTTCTTTATTGTTCACAATACCATGTTTACTTTTCCGTGCATCCACATATGCACCAGAATGATGACCTTTTCAGCGTCAAAACATGCACTATCGCGCTGCAGTAGAAGTAAATTTGCGCACACCCAGGCTCGGTTATGCGCTTCACCGCTTTGCTGCTCTGTCTGATGCGGTGCCGGTGACAGAAAGCTTGACCGGGCAGTTCCTTCGGTTTCACACCGACAGAAAAGTGATGGTCCGCCGCCTATAACAAAGTGGCTTTTCGCGCACGATCTTCGAAGACTTCTTGTTTCCCGAACGAAGGGTCTGTAGCAGTAACGAAGCTGTTGACAGCCCTTCTGCAAGAAGCGAAGCTGATCGACATTCGGTTGGTGACACCACTTCTACCAATGCACGAAAAGCTCTGACGGAACAACGACGACGACGACGACGACAACAACGCAAGCTGCGGAAGAAACTTGGTATTTGGCCCCTGCACTTCTAAGGGTGTCGGAAACGCTTGGAAACTGTCTGCTGCGCCTGGAAAGGGTTATGGACGCAAGTGATTACACAGTCGCGGCACTGCCCAGCCTGTAGCAAATCCTCGGAGTTATTCGGCGAACGTCACCGTTTCTGCGTTTACTGTGCACCTCATACGTAGCATCACAAATGTGGGCGGAAGAATTAATAATCGCTACGCGCAGGTATCTCCGACGCCCACACCCCACGCGGCCGGGTACGACGCAAAACGCCGTTATAATGCACGCCTCAGATCACGAGAGAACGCGGTTCACGCTCGCGCGTGTAATTTGCATCACGCTGGCTCTCCCAGACGTCGGAATCCTCTCGCTTGCGTAAGCACATTATGAATAATCTCTAAGATAGTGTAAACAGCGTACTCGACCGCATATACATTGCAATCATTATCATAATCAATAAGGCGTGCTTGCTCTCGCGCGCTCTTTCTCGGTGTCGTGCGTATGAGGTGAGATCGTGCACTTTATGTCGCGGCTCGCCCCCCGACAAGAGGAGGCTTGAAGCCGCTCCTTTTACGGCTCCCGCTTATTGCGCGTCAACGCATAAATTAGGCAGCAGGACAGCGCGCTGTGTGTATATACCACGAGAGGGACGGACATGTAAAAATAAAAGCGTCCTTGCTCGGCGGGTCTCCACATGACTCGCAAACAGTGTGTGTAGCTGCACCACGCCTTCGACAAATTATTACGTTGTGCGCGCTTACCTCACTTCTGGGCGGCTTCCGTTGGCCCTTGACCAGATGTAAACAAATTACGTAGAAGCCGTCGTTTACAGTAGCAGAGCTTGCTGCGATATCACAAGCCGCAAAACACTGCAGAAAGTGAGTGCACTGATCACTGGATGATATATTCCGACTCGAAAGGAGCGCCATAAATGGTAAAGGACTTATTTTCATATGAACGATAGCGCCATATATGAAATTGCAAGAACAGTCGCCATCACTTCCACGGCTGGTCACGAGATTTCTTTTCGATGGATACCGAGTCACATCGAAGTGCTGGGAAACGAGATGGCAGACAGATTAGCCACTGCAGCGCATACTTAGCGCACCGTGACACCCGTGATCGCTTGCTTTTCGGAGTGCAAAAACGTTCTTGATGACCATACAATGTGTTTACTTTTGTATAAAGTAGATCCACTTCTAAGGTTTACACTTAATCAGAAGATCAATCGCACGTTCGACACACTCCTGCATAGTTTACGCTTGGACGTTGCATACACGCCTCACTTCTTGTGCAGAATCAGACGAAGAACATCCCCGCAGTGCGATCACTGTGATAATCCGGACGCATCAGTGGAGCATGTCATCACGGAGTGCCCGCAGTACAAAGAACAGCGCGTTCAACAGTGCGTTCTATGCAACAATCGGTTGCATAGACTCGATCGACCACGTCTCACACTAAGCGAAGTGCTTGGACCGTAGCCACACCCTGAAAACCAAAGACGTGCAGTCAGCGCTCTTCGAGACTTTTTAATGGGCACTAACCTCATGAACTGCTTGTGAATGACGTTATTGCCTCTTCTTATTATGCGTTGGCATATCGCATAGACAGTTTGTAGGCTATTACATAGAAATATTTTTCATTTGTAAGGACTCTTTCAGCGGTGATATGTGTATACACTCTGCATGCATTGAGCTTTTGCCCTTAGAGGTATCCTTTATATGCTATCCATCATGCTTGTACGTAGTTATCCTCTTATTTTTTTTCCTGCGTTTTTTTTTTTTGTGTGTGTGTATGTGTGCTTATTGTTCTGAGCTTCAATGTTATGATGACGGGACAGCCGGCTCTAACGTAGCCTACATTCCCATGTTCTCATATTTAAATATAAAAAGGAGAAGCTGTTGGTCTCTAATGACGTTATGGTAATTGTCGATAAAGCAACAGCGCGAATACGTGTTTTGTGGGTATACTAAAATAGAACAATAAGGCTTGCAATTTCAATAAGGCTAACAATTTAGCAAGTTCTCAACATTGCGCTTCACCCGCCGATCGAAGACACTGTTCCCTGCTGTAGTTCGTCCCCAAAATAAATATTAAAAAAAATTGTGGCGGTAACCCGCATCACCGTGAAACACTGACCCTGCGGGAACAGTTCGTGCACACCATATATATACTCAAAAAGCGCGTTTCTTGAAGATGGCGTGCCAGTAAATTATTGTATTCGTCTCTTTCGTGTATTCATTTCTTTCTGCAAATTTACGTAGTTCTTGTGCTTGGATGACAGAAGACGTGCGTGTAAACAAAACATGTTTATAGCGAGAACAGAATATCTCAGGGGTGGAACTTTTCAGTTTAACGAAATTTCCTTTAAATGGCCATCCAGAAAAAGAAGAAACATACGTATTCCTCAACAATCTGTCTTTACAGTGCGAGCTGGTATGGGCTTATTCTAACCGCCCAGTTTGGTGGCGATGTCGTCCCCGATGTTGCGTTAAAATGTGTTCTCACGATTTTAACCAACTCGGCCAGCAGAGTGTTGCGCATATCATCATCATCGGCCAGAACAACGCGTGCTGCTGCGTAGGTACAAGCATGACCACACAGTTGCGCGGTAAAAATACAACTGCACGCCAAATGAATTGTGCAACAGGTGGGAGGCTTTAAATCTGTCCAACCGATACATACCTCTGTGCCATAATTCACAATTATCGGTAGCAGCAGCAGCAGCGCAAACAGTGGTCTTCTATCTCGCGATTAATCACGCATATTATTGTCGTGTATAGTTTTGCAATACAGGTGGCATGCCAGGTGAACGGCATAACGAGTGCTCGCATTAAAGCTTTCCAACTGCTACAAACAGCTGCGTGCCACAATTTCCTATTTCCTATCAGTGTATATTGAATTTATGCGTCCCCACGTACGGACTCTTTCCTTTTTTTTTTCTTTTCACCCACACTATACGTGCAGGATCGTACAGGCGGAGTGTAGCGCAGGGCAGAGGCGTGTGGTGCTACCCTCGGCGGATTTAACTGCAGCCAATCAGGGACTGAAACTACGAGTCTTTGGCGTCGACTTCACATTTCGCCCATACCTCAACTGAATTTAAGCTGACTTGCTGGCCGCGTTCCCCCGAATACCGAAAGCGACCAGTTTCACCTCGGACACAAATTTCCACGCATTTCAGCTGCGCCGTGATCGGAGCAGTGACATGGACAACCTCACTGCGAGAATGCCCGAAACAGCTTGTACACACACGCCCAGTCCGTGAATAAGAATTTTTATATGCCTGGGAAATACGACACCCTTTCTTGTGACACACGCTCTCGCCAGCATTTCGCAGCTGTCCTCGCTTCAAAACACCAATGTGGTCGTCACGTAGCATGTCTACAACACCATCAGTCGCAGACGAAAAGGCGCCGCGCTCTTGCAATGCATGTCTGTTAGTCCGTCGTCTGCACAAGCGTACACTCATCGAAACTTAAGTGCAGAAGCGGCAGTTCTCATGCTACACTGCTGCTATGAAAAAAATGGCTTCGTGTAGGTTGGTGGAACTGCATATCTTCTGCAAGGGGTAAAAAAAAAAGAGGGGGGGGGGGGGGGCAACGTCCTACACTAGTTACACTCGTTTAGCCAGTGCAGGTAATGAAAAAGAGGAAAAAATACCCCTAGGACTGCAAACGTTGCATGGCTCACGAATACTTCATCAAGTGCTTTGCGAATAGCACGAGTGGATGCCTTAGAATGGATGCCAATTACAAATAACACATTATTCATCACCAGCAGCAGCAACAGCAGCACCAAACAATGTTGCCTTGCATTTGCATAATATAACTTCACGTGTCCCGTCACATGAATAGTACAATCGGTGGGCGCTTCACACTGCCAAATAGCACGCTGTCCCGGAAAACTTCGTAAATGGCCCGACCCCAGATTTCTTTATGGACCTCGCAACGCAACCGCTTCAAGACTACCAAGCCGTAACAGAATATGCCAACTTACATCGTCATCATTATTAGCCTGACCATAGAGAGACAAAGGAGTTGTGCGGAAGGCAGGGACGTTAACCAGAGAAAAATTTCCTGTTTGCTTCCCTGCACTGGGGAAGGGGAGACAGAAAGGTAAGAGAGAGAATAAAGAAACGGGGAGGGGAGAACACACGACCCCGTTTAGAATAACGATGTGTAACATTGTTATGCTAATTGCGACAACGATTTCGGGAAACGGTGAATATGCCGGAAAATACATCTACCTAGGCACGCAAAGCACAGTCCTATAGAAGCTTTAATTATACTCTGCGTAATGAACGATGCACCTACGAGTTACGCCTTTCTACCGCACCTCTGCGACTCACCCTCATCATAAGAGATGTGGGCTTTCCTAGCGCCGCATTTCAGACACCAACAGTTAAACGACTCGCCTATACGACTCAATCCCGTACCTCCATTAGAGCGCTGGGGAACCCTCCTACCGTAAATGTGACCAGATTTTCGACGCAGCTGACGGCGCTCGAAGCCGCTGCGTATAGGGCGACAGTGGAGGCCGAACGTGGCAACATTCAACAGTCGAGCCCTTTCGAGCGAAAACTAGACTAGAGAAACTACTCGAAGAATTAGAGAGGGCTAACTGGGATGCCGGTCGTCTAAGCGAGGTTAGGAGAACTGGGGAGGCTGGTGAACAACGTGCAGGTCCTCTCCTACAGACGTGGGGTTCCCAACCTACAAATATAATGAGGGTAACATTCCGCAGTTATGCACTAGTAATTAAGGGGCAGCATGTGCAGTGGTTATACTAAATGGGAGAGATAAGCTGAACGTACTACAAGGGCGTGCTCCAGCGTCCAGCAATGAAAAAGAGAAAGCAAGATAATTATACGAGTATGATGCATTGGCAGTGCAAAAGGGGAGAACAAAGTACGCCATATAGCCATGGCGGACAGGACTAAAGACGCAGGAAGAGCAACAACAAACTGGAAAATACGGCATCGGCTCTGGGAATAGCAGAGAAGAAATGCTAGAGGAATCTTCAAAAACAAACCGACCCCGAATAATGGACACCTTATTCAGAAAGCATATAGGTGGGGTGTCTAAATGAAGAAACAAAACAGAAAAAAGAAGGTTTCATAACGAACAAAAAAAAAAAAAAAGAGAAGATTTTGTAATGTGTTGAGACCTCGGCGTAGTACAAGGCAGTAGCAATTGGTAGGCTAAAAAATAAGGATATCAAGTTCGCGATGTAAAACGCCGTCCTCAATTTAAAGAGAACGGGAACAAGCAGTCTCTACAAAAAGTCCAACATAAACTCAAAAGAAACAAGAGAATTTAGAATTGGCCTCGAGTAAAAATTCGATGCTTTAGAACAAAAACACGACGATATAGAGGAAATAAACGAAACTATAACCAATGGAATTTCTCAAACAGTGAGTAAAGTTGGGGCAGAACAAGAAGGCAACAAGTCGGCAAGCCCTCTCAAGCCAATTGACAGTTGGAGAATTACAGCCCACTTTCAGCAACTCGCAATGCATTTACGAGAGTAACTTTAAAAATAGGAAAAAAACAACCACAAACAAAAACACCCGACTTCAACCAACCTGCAGAGCAAGCTTGCTTCAGGAAAGGATATTACATCAGGCCCCTTCACACGTCTTTTGTAGGCTAGGAAAGAAGCATTTAACTCAATAGCAATACCAGCACTTCAAGATGCGTCACTAAGAGGTACTTGCGACCATAGGTCGGCAAACTCATTCATGATCACACTCACTCAGACTCACACAAACTCAGACCGACCTGTGAGTGTGAGTCCCAGTAAGCTGAACCCAGCAACAAATTCGTGGGTTTGCGCTCGAGTGAGTTTGACTGTGCGATCTTAATGCGAGTCTGAGTCCGAGTGAGCCTGGTCAAGATGAATAATGGCGAATTTGAGTCCGTGTGCTTCCGGCTGAGTAAAAGCTCTGGGAGTTTGAGCCTGATTGAGCATGGTCAAGCAGTATATTTGATACTCACGAGTCTGAGTCCGAAAGAGCCCTACCGAGGCGCATACCGGCTAATCTGAGATCTCAGTGCGAGTGAGCTCAGCGCAGAGAGAAAGAAAGAAACAAAGAAAGTGACTCCGAGCGGCCGTGAATTATTGCACCGACTTAAGTGCAACAGCGCTCAATTTGAATTATAGACCTCAAGCGAGCGACTCAATGATATAGCTAGATTCACTGTGGGTCATACATACGCTTTTACATAGACTCAATGTAATCAGTACTACACAAATTGCAATAAGCCCGATTTTTCTCTCGCTGACACATGAACCGCCGGACAGA
This sequence comes from Hyalomma asiaticum, assembly GCA_013339685.2. Taxonomy (NCBI): domain Eukaryota; kingdom Metazoa; phylum Arthropoda; class Arachnida; order Ixodida; family Ixodidae; genus Hyalomma; species Hyalomma asiaticum. The sequence continues at coordinate 3,944,331 of CM023487.1, forward strand.
AGAGTTGGCTGATATATACTTTACAGTGAAGAACGTTGCTTCTCTCTGTAATTCCAGAGATAATTTTGATGCATGATATCGACCTGTGCACCGTAGTACATAAAATGCTGTACACTCGTACTTTACAGGCCTATTGAACCCTGTCTGGTATGAAGTAAACAGGCAACGTCAAGCTCAAAGAGAAGGCACGACGGCTGTTTCTGCGCCCCAGTGCTGTTGCACCGGCCGCATTTTGATGGAACCAAGCGCAGGCACCACCTGTGTACTTAGTTTAAGAGGCATGAACCCCCATTATGGTACGCCTGATAACCACATCGTGGTTTTTCCACCAGAACTCCATATATGAATGGTTGTGTATGTGTCATTCTGGCGAGTCTGTAGCAGCATGTCATATCTATGACATGCTATATGTAGCAGCCCTGACGAAGACAAGTCCGCTTGTCGAAACGTTGGCTCCTGCGACATTCCCTGTTCTAAATCGTACTTTGCGATTTGTTCATCGATTCAAGCATCCATCTTCCCTGAGCTTCTCTTCTATAGTTTGGATGTAGCAGCAGGTGAGCTCACAAAAGGAAATTTGCTGCAGAATGGGGATTAGCTGCAACAAAGATGGGCACCGCGGGCTCTTTTCGGACGTCCAGGCGTACTGCTGTATCCGCCAATGACTTGTAACGATGAGCAAAAGTTTTACAGGAGCACTTCACGCACGCATATAGAAGGAAAACGTGAAACATTTGGCGCCTTCGTCCGAGCGCGTCGCCGCCATCACCAGTGGTGGCGTTTATCTGCTCTCCTGCACGCGGACGTTTTGTCCCGAAAAACGGTAGTTATTACCGGTGTTGTCACCGGACCCGTCCGAGTCGAAGACAAAGTACGCGTCATTCCATATCAGCCGCACTGTCCCCCGAGGCAAACGCCTGTCAAGGCGGAGGGTCGCTTTGTGCGGCCCTTTGCTGAGGATGACGGCGGGAGTGACAAATCGCATCTCCTAGTCCGCGGCCATGGTGGCACTTCAGGCGTTTGCTACTCGTGCACAAGCATCGTATTTGTTTATGCTGGTTTATACATAGCGTTGGACGAGAGGAGTCCTACAGGACTACTTTCCTAGCGTTGAAATAGACGTGGCATTTAAATGCGAAAAACGTTGTCTTATTGATTCCCCCCAAAAATAGAGTGTCGTTTTTTCTTTTCAAAATTCGACAGGAGCAATTTGGACTTGATCTTATTCAATAATAATAAGGTTACTGTGATCCAAATAAGTGAGATATTGCATGATAAAATACTCCTTGCTTAACTCGGAATTCAAGCTTAGTGTCTGTATAAGAAAGATACGCGTCGTGCACATACGTTACGCAACACGTTTACAACAGGTCTGCAGAGTAACAAATGCGATGCTTGCATCGCGTCACAAGTTTCCACGCACGCCCTGCGTGTAATTCCACCACAGTACTCTATAACGTTTAATGTCGAGTGAAGTGAAGTACATGTGCACTTTATAGCTGCTTAATGCGAAACGTTGCGAGCTGTATTGTACGAACTCAACGCATACTTTATTGAACGGGGAGTTTTCACTTCTCAATGGCCATGTTTAGTCGACGCCCACCAAGTACGATATGCGTAAAATGGAAACTTAAAGCCAAATACTACGCATGCAACCGACGCTCGATAGCGTCGCCATTCTGCTATGCATGCATCCGCAGGCGCCCTTGTCATGGCTCGAAGCGAACGGTAGCACACATTTGGGAGTGTTGTGCACGCTTTCGCGTTCTTCTCAGCAGCCGAACTGTGAGCAATAGACTGCTCGTATGCCCCTAGGACAAACGATGATAGAAAGTATGAAACTCGGACGGCCGTAGCATAGAACGGACTGCATTGTAGTGCCTGGACGCAACACACTACAATAGCTACATGTCAAGAATCTCTAATCCTGTAACGCCGCCATTGTGCACGAGAACTTCCGCCCACGCGATGTGTAGAGTCCTCGCCGGCTTCGAGGAAGCAATTTCTTAATCTGCCAACTCAACGGAAGCGGCCGCTGCCACGTACGTGCCGCTTCCGCCCTACTATAGCCTGCAGGCCATTATCGCATGCTGCGGCCTTCACGGTGGACGACGGCGGGCTCTGCAAACACATCACGGTGACATACATCAACCGCTTTCCATAGCAAGAACAACGAAAAAATAGTTGCGCATGCACGATGTCTTAATGTACAATAAAAGCCACATTTGCGCCTCTATTCACGTACCTGCTTTTCACATCTGACCGACGACCTAATCAGGAAGGCGGACGTAGCATGCGTCACGACCTCTTCCATCGAATGGACAGATTAAGAAATTGCGGTATATATATATATATATATATATATATATATATATATATATATATATATATATATATATATATATATATATATATATATATATATATATATATATAGAGTCATAATTGTAATTGTGATCGCGCAACGCTGGTGGGCCAGGACAGAAGATAACTTTGCGGCCTCAACGCTAACACAAGTGTCCTTGCTTCGGTTTTCTATGAGTGAAGAGATTTTCATGTAGTGCAGGAGACACATGGTGCGTCATGACTGCTGGAAATGCACGACCAAAATACTCACTGCTGTTTTATTTCGTGGACGAGCTGCCAATTGTTCAGGAGTTTGGTGTATTTGAGTATATAGTTGTCAGGAAATTTTACTGTGACGAAAATATGAAGTGCGCGATCTCCGCCCCCTTGCCGCTGCTCTGAAAATGTACACCACTCAAAAAGTTTCACCAGATGAGCCCGATATATATGACATCTGGCTAACCGGCAGAACGACCGAACGTGCACATTTCCGCAAAGCTTTGACACGTAGTGGTGGTGATGTGAAAAGTAAAGCTTCAGTTAGTTGTACTTTCCACCTTGGTGTGCACTGGCGTCAGCGGCACAAGAGAGCCAATCACCCGACACCACGCGTTGTAGACCTAACGCGTGCAATCACAGAGGTCTCTTCTCTGAGTTCTTCCAAATGTTTGCCCTTTATATTGAAGTTCCCACTGTTCACGCATTTGTCACAAAATAAGAACAAAGAACGATATAAATATTCGCTTCAATTTTAAGAGCACACCTTCTGAGAATGGTCGCACTTTGGCTCGATTCGAAATTATATATCATGTTCGCATAATCCTAGTCTCTCGGAGCAACAAGCAACACGTCAGGCGGGCGTCCATGGCAGCTGCCTTTGTGGCGATCAATGCCGCACGAGTCATTATTGGAGTCGGTCAGCCAAGGTACATGGCGGGAACTCTTATGTGGAAATCGCGCGGCGTAATATAAGACGCAGACACCGAAAAACTCGTTTATGACAAGTCCGCCACGATAGTCTACATTGCTCGACTGCGGTTCCAAAGAACGCGGGTTCGATCCCGGCAGCGGCGGTCGCAATTCCGATGGAGGCGAAAATTCTGGAGGCCCGTGTTCTGCGTTTTGTCAGTGCACGTTAAAGAACCCCAGGTGGTCAAAATTTCCGAAGCTTTTTACTAAGACGTTTCTCCTTCTACTCTTTCATTCCCTATCTCCCCCTCTCCTTTTCTAGACCCTGAGCCGTGCTCCCGACATGGGATACAGAAAATAGCGTCCAAAGTTTCCTTAACCGAACCACAATTATGACCTATTTACGACAGGCTTCTTTAAGCATTGTTATTGACCAGGAACTGAATTCATAGGCGTTTCTGTTGGTATAAACTGTGCTGATTGGTCAGCTGATTGGTCAGCTGCTTCACTAATATTTCTAACAGAGAAACACGCTCAGGCCTCCTCTTACGAAGAGTTCAAGCGCAAGGTGTACATGTGCCCATATAAATTATTTCCCTTCTTTAAACAACCACGAATTAGATATTCGCAACTTATTATGAGCTTGCATACTGAAAAGATTCTTTGCAATACGTCTTGCTTAGTATCGTAATTTCTCCGAAACAGAAGTGCTGAATTTGGAACACATTTCAAGTACGTTAGCGAAAAGTATGCCGCTACGTGAGTCTAGAATAAAACCTTAATAAAACTTCTTGGGCTAGTTGGTTCATAATAGTGCATATGGTTACAGGGTGCTAAATCAACATACAGAAGAGAGGGACACACAGACACACAGGCGCTCTGTGTGTCTGCGTGTCCCTCTCTTCTGTATGTTGATTTAGCGCCCTGTAACCATATGCACTAGAATAGAACCAATGGAAAGAATATTTCGTTAACGTCTCTTTGCAACGGTCCAGATCGGGCAAAAGCTGCGCAATAGTATTTCTAACGTGTATAAATATATTTTTGAATAAAATGATATTTGTTACGTAAAAACAGACAGACAGACAGACAGACAGACAGACAGACACACACACACACACACACACACACACACACACACACACACAAAAGCGGGGAGGTTAACTAGATGCGCTCGCAAAATTATGCATGTGTTATGCATAGCCGTCGGCAAGGCATGTGGTGGGAACTTCATACTAAAATTTTGCAGAAAGGAAATTTAAATATGCGTCACCTTCGAGGAGTCTTAATTTGAACATCAAATGTTCCCTGCGCAGACACCCCGGATCAGCGGAGTATTGCCGATCCTTTAATACTATAGCGTATCACTATGGTCTGGCACTGCTTGACTACAGGCGACTTCATTTTAAGCGCCCGATAACTTGGATGCAATCAGTTCAGCCTTTGCCTATCGGGCGCTGCTTCTGCGCTTTCGATTTCGTTCTGAGTTTTCTATTGAAGTCCAAGTGGGAAAGGGGGGTGTTTATATTAAAGTTTGTGCTTAAGGATTAGTAAGCACTATAAAGTGAACCTTCCCAATCTCAATAAATGCAAATCATGCGCTGAAGCGAGGCGTACTTTGAGAAAAATACGAAACCACCAAACGAAAAGCGTGTAAAGATAGAATAAATTAGTTACTCTGACCGCAACCCCTCTTACTAAAAAAAAAAAAATTTACTTGTTCGAAGTAATGTAACTGTTGCTAATACATAATTGTGAGATTAAATACGTAATGAGTGATGTTTAATTCGTGATAATACAATGCAGGCGTCGTGGTGGTTAATTTGATAATAAAAGAAATGAGACAGTTGTCACACGCAGTAGTGACGAGTGTACATGAAGTCAGGTATTGCCAGATTCTGTATTCTCATTCCGCGCCCTATGAACCAAAAAGAAAGTGGTATTTTCAAATCCCATTCTTAGCGGGAAAAAGAATTCTGTACTGGCATCTTTCTGTTAAATTTTTCTATGCTGAATGGTGCCCTGCAGAAATTACGTTACAGGGCGCGGTATACGACTGCTAGAGTCGAACTGTTGCATCATTGCCTTTATTAAATTTTATTTTCTTCAATCCACCGCCTTGAAAAAAAAAAAACTAATAATGTCAGTTGCATGCATGCAGTGCTCCGTGTGCATGCGTGTTCCTCATCTCGGCGAAAAACGCGCTTTCCGGCAGTTAGCCTGCCACATCGGCTCGCCCTAGAATTGAACGTCAGCAGGTGTGAACTTCGTTGCCGGTTCTAGTTAGTAGGACAGACTGCTGGGCTAATTGGTTATGCACCACGAAAAGTTCAACTTAGCGCGAAATACACAGGGACACAAGCAGAAACGAAACAGACAGGACGGGCGCAGTTAGTCTGAAGCACATTTCTTTTTTCGTGCCAAGATTACCACTAACAAAGTCCATAATGTACCGCAGCGCGTCTTCTCCACCCAAAATGGTTATACCTTCAATTTATTTATTTATTTATTTATTTATTTATTTATTTATTTATTTATTTATTTATTTATTTATTTATTGTGGGGATCGCCGCCTGAGGGCCGTTGGAAAGAGATTCCAGGAGACGACAATGATGTGATAGAGCGGTGCTTGGCGCGCGATGCTTGTATCTTACACCGTGGCCGGAGCTCGGCTGGACGCCGGCGGACGCGGCAGGGCGCGACGGCCCTGAACTGGCTAGCTGGCGGGACTGGGTGCTGCGGGCCGAGACGCGGCCATCATCTCCCACATTGGCGCCGCAACGTGGGGCCCCGGCTACGTTCCGGGAGGGACCATCCTCGTGGGAGAAGCCGCGTCACCCGTTCCACAACCTGTACGAGGCTTTCCCTCGGGCTCTTTGATGGTCTTCTGCAACCGTGCAAATGCTGAGCCATGGCATTCAGCAGACGAGCGGAGGCAACTGCTGACTGCGTCCATTGTTCCGAGGTTTGCACAGCGAAAACCATGGATGACCTAATCAGCTAATTATGACGTCGCGACGGAGAAGGCCGAAGAAGACATCCCGACGAAGATTAATGGCGTCTGGGACACCAAGACGGAGAAGGGTCCGCAGAAGCCGACTGGACTTGGCAGAGCTGTCCGAAACCGATGATGGCAACGAGGTACGGAAGGCGGACCGCAAAGACGAGACGGGAGAATCGATGAAGAGGGCGCCCACTATGACGAAGGCGGTGATAGTGACGAGGACGACGCCATTCCTGATGGTGAGGGCTACGTCAAGGAGAGGGACGACCCCACGGAAGACGACGAGGATGCCCGAGCTATTGGCTTTATTTGGGGCTTCGCAGAGCTGTTTGCTGACGTGGGTGTGTATGGAATGAGGAGCACAAGGAAGACTCCCATGCAGAGGGTGCCGAAAGAATTCCGGCAGTGTTTCCGAAGAGGAACGGGCGGTGGTGGTGAGGAAGCATAGGAAGGTGATGATCGAGGAAGGAACGAGTGCGACGGGGCTGAGAACGACCGTTTGGACGAGAATGATAAGTAGGGCGAAGATGGTGATGCCGTTGCATGCGCACCATGTGATGGCTTCTGGCGACGGTCCACCCTCCCATGGGCCGCGCAAGTGAGGCAGTTGACACTGCGGTTGCTTGCCTGCGGACTTGGCGGCTGCACCCACCGGCGAACTCCTGGTGCACTCTTCAGAGCGAGGTTGGCGATGGGGTTGCCGGTGGTGCGCCTCGGTTTAAGACCCGCGGTTCCTGCAAAACCTTGAAAGGTTGAGGACCGCCGTGTTCTGCAAGACCTTATGCCCGGAGCTGCGCGACCTGTTCTCCTTCGCTATACCACGTTCCGTGCACCAGCTTCCCACGTTTCTCCGCCGGCAGGGGCGCACGTCCGTCTCATCGTCGCAGACCACCGCGGGCCAACGCCACCGCCTCCGCAGAGGGAGGGGCAGTGTGGGGATCGCCGCCTGAGGGCCGTTGGAAAGAGATTCCAGGAGACGACGATGATGTGATAGAGCGGTGCTTGGCGCGCGCTGGTGCTGGCCTGGGCCGGAGCTCGGCTGGACGCCGGCGGACGCGGCAGGGCGCGACGGCCCTGAACTGGCTAGCTGGCGGGACTGGGTGCTGCGGGCCGAGACGCGGCCATCATCTCCCACATTATTTATTTATTTATTTATTTATTTATTTATTTATTTATTTATTTACAGGATACCTGCATTGCCTCGAAGGCCTTATCGCAGGGGAGACAACATTGGTATTGTGTACTACATGTTACACAGTGACAAGCAACAAAAATATATGAAATAAGGTTAACATCAAGGCAAACAAAGAAGAATGTTTCCGAACTTACTCCTTTAGAGCTCCTGCCTGTTCTTACAAGGCTTCAGAACCTTTTCGATGCGCCTTTATTTTTCCGTTAGTGAACGCCTGTTAAATGACATTAACTGTACGTATATGCTCCCCCCCCCCCCCCCCTTTTTTTTTTTTAAATCAAGAACACCCCCTCAAGGCCCTCAGACCGGGCGTCAAGCAGGGCTGAGGTGCCAATGCAACCACGCCGCGCCGTAATTGTTACCATTGATTGTAAGGATACTAGCTAAACAAAACAAGCCTGCAAACAAAAAGGTCTCAAAATGATAAAATGCATACCACAAGAAAGGTCTATTACGAGAGGATACGCAAACAGGCAAGTCGTCTATGTAATTTAGAAAAAAATAACAGGTATATAACGCTACTCGGAAGGACACATGAAGTTATATGAAAAGTAGGGGAATTCACGCTATTAATAGATGTGAACTCTATTTTGATTAAAAGGAGCTCCGTATGGCATGCCGCAACGTAGTTTGCGTCAGTTCTTGCAGCTGCCCGTAGAGAATAGCACAATCACAGCTCCTGAATAGTCGATAAATAAGACGCCTACTCTAAAATGCGCACTATAGTGCAGAGTGTAAGTAGTGAACAAACCAGCGAGATGATTATCGCATGAGTGTCCATTGTGAAAACCGCGCTGTTGATTAGAATCGACGCTACGATATTCGAGATCCGATATTCGATATGATATACGTATTCTAACACTTCGCATTCGTAGTGCTTACTTACAAGGGTAGCGCGTTCGGCTAGCTGGTTTTCTATGATTGTAAAAGGTATAGCGCGAAGCAAGACAGAGGTACAATAAGAACACGAGGACAAGCGGCAATTAGCTGGCTATGAACGATCGCCTGATCTGAAGATGGTAATGCCTTTGTTCTACTCGCTAGTCTTGCAAAACTGAGTGAGATTACGATGCTTGCTTGAAGAGGGCACGCAGAGGGGATGAAAGGATAGCGGATGTATTTTGAATTACCTCGCGATGAAAATCAAGATAGCGCCACGCAGACCACTATTTAAGATTACTTAACAACACGCAAATCGTTGCTTCAGTACAAATGATTTCAGGCATGGCTGCATTAGTGCGAATGCTCATTACAGTACGTGATAAGTCCCTGCCTGTAAATACAGCTAAAAAACTAGCTTGCACTAGATTGCCCGACAATATTTTCCATTATCTCCAGGAACGTCGCACCTGTATTCTCCGTGTAGCAACATTTGGCTTCCGTAGCAATGATAAGCATCGTTTTATCTCGTCTGCATCCCGGTGGTTTCAGGTGTTCTTCTCGCGCTATTTATCGAGCTTCGTTCTCCTTAACTTCCGAAAAGTCATATTTTACTATGACCGCAGTGAAGTCCTCGAAGCTGAATTCGCCTCGCGCGTCCGGCCTGTCCGGACGACGTCCATTCCGCTGAATTGACGACATCGACGACGATTTGTCTATTCGTTAGGGTCACGCCCAGCTCCCTGTTACCACTGTGTAGGAAAAATTAAGCTCTTCCCTGGGGTCATCTATGCGAGATGAAGCAGCGTGTGTGTGGGAGTACAGAGTGCACTAACAACTGATCCACAGCGGGCATTTGGTTCAAGCTTGTCGACTCTGCATGGGATATAGCGGAGGTGTCCCTGCATACCACTCAGAAGGTTGCAATAGCAGCATTGCATTGGACAGGGATTGTGCATAAATGAAATGCTTGACGAGATGACGATGTGTTCGCGTGTAAATCCTCACTTATGGTCGCTAAAAGCAAAAGTAAAAACAGCATCATCGGCGAAAAAGGAGGCATGCGCGAGATTGATGGCGGCATCAAACATGCTATACACGCAACGCACTCTGGAGACAACAATAACCAGTTATGTCTTATCGCACGCGAATAACTGCGCTATTGGCACAAGTGAGCTGAGTCCTCGAAAATGAGATGATGGACCTTGAGCACGCTATACTCTATGGAATGGGCCAATAACCACGCGTTTGCCAGAATATACATAACGCAAAGAAAAGTCGTGCGAAACACGGACACTAGGGAAGAGAAGCGGACAACACGAATAAGTAATATCGCGTTGCACACTTCCCTTTGTGTCCGTGTTTTGCGCGCCTCCTCTTTGTATTATGAATCCTTACCAACTCGTTCAGCTTTCTGTCCTTTTTGCAGGAAGATAACATTTCAAGCACTCAAGGTGTTTCTGCTCCCAGCATTCTCGTCTGAAGAATGCGGTGCACTAACATTTCATGCACACTTGGCGTCACGCGATCCTTAGCGGACACGTACGGTACATATGCACCGCAGGAGCAAATGAAAACAACCCGTCGCGCCGGTCTAGCTTATATGGCTGCTGACCCGAAGGTCGCGGGATCGAATCCCGGCTGTCGCGTTTCGATGGAGGCGAAATGCTCGAGTATCAATGACGCTACTAAAGAGCCACAGGTGGTCGACACTTCCGGAGCCCTCCACTTTGGCGCGCCTCATAATCATTTCGTGGCTTCGGCGCGTAAACCCAAAACACTTTTATTATTGCCCTCAAAATGATCCACCGAGGCCAAAGGGTGGTCATTGCAATTAACATAAATATTGATACAAGTATTGGCGTACCCCGTATGTCAAGCGAAGTAAAATGACTTCACTGTGGTGAGAGAGATAACATTCAACTTTCGAGACGACTTTCCCAGCCGGCACTATCAAATGCACTCACTGAGGTCGGAAACGATGCGAGTGGGCAGTAAGCGCCGAGTGCAATACGGCGCCATCGCTGTGATTTGGAAAAGGTCAACGCGATAATATCAGGCGCGAACTGTAAGCGTTGTTATAAGGTTGCTTTTACTACGGACAAACCCTGTTTTTGCGAAGTAGGTGAGTCAGTGCTGAAAGCTTGGAAATCTGAACTCTCTCTCTCTCTCTTGGAACCCGTGATGACAATACCTTGCCTCGAACGTGCATAACAACACCAGTTTACTGCATTCACAATTCAGTATTTTTCAAAGAAGATCAACTTGCAAAGTAGCACAAAGCTGTCTGATGTAAAGAAGTTTATGCAGATATATGCACTATCCTGCGTAAGCCACGCTCGATCAACAACTGCCCCATACGGATATAGGGCTTTCGTAAAGTCACCGCCGCCATGGTATTCTATGTAGTTGCAATTGTGGAAAATTTTGTGAGCATTCTCTGCAGATTTAAAACACCGTGACGCCTTCGTGGCGTCCGCACACAAACTGGAAGGTCTGCCTAGCACGCATTTACCGTGTTAGTGACGTAGCGTGTTTCTACACAGCGAAGTTTCATGCAACAGTCGCTATAGTTCTATAGAAGTTACGAATCGAGACAAGAAGGTCCCGGCACAGTTCGTCGTGTGGTGCGCTAAATGTTGAACATCACGCAGAGCAGTCTGTTTCCATGGTACCGAGGGCTCAGCAAAGGAAAATAGGCACGGTCCGATATGTTTGCAGCTTTGCACGATTTTAGTAAGAAAGAGAGAGGGAGATAGATGATAGGGAAAGGAAGGGAGGTTAACCAAGCACGTTCCCGGTTGGTCACCCTTCACATGAGAAGTTGAAGAGGTGGAATTTATAGATAAGATAGAGACAAGAAAAGAAGTAGCTGGAAGAGATCACAAAGCCACTCTGTGCTGTAGTCCACCTAAAAAAGAAAAAGAAAATGTACGCAGCTTCGCGCAAGGATCACAGCGAAGCTGGCCGATAGTTTACTTAAAGATGTCACTTGGTAGACATGTGATATTTTGGCGGGAACATGTAACGTGATCACCCAAAATCACGTAACGCAATGTCACGTGGCATGCTCCAGCCGAAATCATGTAACGCAATGTCATGTGACATGTTTCCGCCAACATCACGTAAATTCAATGTTACGGAAAATGTTTCTGGCAAAGCCACGTAACGCAATGCCGCGTGACATGCCTGCCAAAATCACGTAAAACATTGTTACGTGACGTGTCTCCGACAATATTACGTAACGCAATGTCACGCGACATGTTCCCCCCAAAACCACGTAACAAAATTTCATGTGACATGTTATTGCCCGACGCAATGTCACGTGATATGTTCCCGCCAAAATCGCGTAACACAACGTCACGTGGTATTTCACGAAAAACTGGCACGCCTGACAAATTACGGCTAGCTTAAGCAGCCCCTCTGCTAAAAAAGGAAAAGGAAAAAGATGTCGCCGCACATGCTCTATGGATGATCATACATGTGGTGAGAATTCGGGCTATTCAAAAGCCCCGGATCGCTAGTGATATATTTTTAATGCTCACTGCGCGGGCGAAATTGAACGGATCGCTGGATGAGGAACGGCCTGGCAATTCAGCCACGCAGGAAAGAAGAAAACAAATTGGGAGACGCAAAACAACGGACTCACGCGCTGTCGAACAGTGGCCCAAGCCACAGAGTGTTACGCCCCAAACAAGCGACTTTCTGCCGTGTTCTCTTTTTTAGCAGCTGCGGCAGAAGGCGATTACTGAAATATAGTGCAACAAGGGGATGACGATGAGGAGCGAGCGCATTTCTTAAAAAAAATTACAGCATATCCACGGAGTGAACGATGGTGAGTGGGCGAAGCTCGGGAGGTTCATCGTAGATCGTGCCGAGTTCTGGATTAATTTAGTTAACGCGCACGCTACGAATCCTCATGGTTCAAGTATGCACAAGTGAAATCTCCCACCGGCATTTCATTGCAAGTCAAGATCCAGTGCCTATATATATATACATATATATGGGTTGCCGGTGAAAGCTTCTCCAACGCGGGCAGTCGGTATTTCTCAATCAAGAAACTCGCTAGGAGACGCTGCCTGCGCCAACGTTGTCTCTCGCGGGTGAAGGCGCGTTCTCCTTATTTGCGAGCTGGTACAGCGTTCCTCTAAGAAAGAGCGTTTCCATAGCCAACGCGCGCCTATCGCTCTCTCTCCGTCTCTCTCTCTCTCTCGTCCGCCGCGGTGGTGTAGTGGTTAGGGTACTCGGCTGCCACCCAAAAAACGCGGGTTCGATCCCGGCCGCGGCGGTCGCATTTTCGATGGAGGCGAAAATGCCAGAGGCCCGTGTACTGTGCGTTGTCAGTGCACGTTAAAGAACCCCAGGTGGTCTAAATTTCCGGAGCCCTCCACTACGGCCTTTCTCTCCTATCTCTTTCACTCCCTTTCCCCTACCCCTACGGACGCTTAGCCGTGCTCCCTACATGGGCTGCAGGAATTAGCGTCCCTTCCTAACCGAACCACAATCAATCATCATCTCTCTCTCTCACACAAGACAGCAGAGGCACGCGCCGGGAGAGAGAGAGAGAGAGAGAGAGGCACGCGCCGGGAGGCACGCGCCGAGGCGAACGCCGAGGGCGAGCGCGTGCCGGTAGGCACGCGGGTTACGCCTGACGACTGACGCCTGACGCGTGACAAGGTTAGACTAAGAGGAGCTTCGCCCCTAAAAGATATTCTCTCAGATTGACATGATGCTTTCGTGGTCGATATTCTGTACCATAACGAAATTACAAGGACCGGATGGCCGGCCAGACACTCTTACGGAAGGACGGACGGACAGGGTCCGACGTATGTGCAAATACGGCACATACGCCATGTTCTAGGCGCGAGCTGTTTTCCGCGTTAGCACATAAGGGCGCACCACTGGTGCAGTCTCGCAGACCACGAAATGTGAGGGTCAGTGTGCACACGCCACTCGGGGGTGCCCATGGCGTAGCGCATTGAACGAGCCTATGTGCAGCACAGTGCTCATACGTATAACGCGCTTCGGTAATGGCAGAAAAGCATTGAAGGACTCTGGTAATGGCTATTTGAGTTCCCTCTGTTCGTCCCTACGACAGATGAATGAAGGACGCTACGTCGCAGACAACCGATACCAAAAACGCGATGAGCTTCGTTAGTAACGTACAGAGTATGAAGGGACTACGTTAACGCTGACGATAAATTATTCCATCTCAGAAGTACCTTGCAGCACTGTGGAAGCTGCAGGTCTTCTTAGCCAATGGGAAACGCGAAAGCCCCTCAAGATGTATTCATTCGCATCGCGTCGTCTGCTGGGCGTCTCTTTGGCGTCGGCTCGCCTGTAAGAACCTCTTCGGGGACGCCACCTCGCTGTTTCTTCGATGCTCAGAAACCCATTTGTAGCCGGGGCGTTCGCTGGCATTCGTGAGGAACGCGGTTCCTTTTATGACAGCGTTCATATTTGCGCTTTCACGAAGTATTTTTTCACCGCACCAAACACATTAAGCACCACTAACCTTGCTTCTTTTGTAAAATAGTTGATCTTTGTCCTGTAGCGCTCTGCAGATTCATTTGACGTACCGTCAGCGGCCATCGCGCACTGGTCTTTTGCGGAAGAGCAAGTTATCGGCGCAGCAAGCAGTTTTAGTCATTCGGGACGTCTCTCATCGTGGACGCATCACCAGCGCTAATGTTGTGGCGCCATCTGCTATGTTTATATCAAACCAATTTTACGGTTCGCCACCACCTCGGTAGTCCTAGCAGCATGTAAACAAAGGAGCGATCTAAATAATAGCAACAAAATATACCTGATGCCTTGCCCTCAGCGTTAGATGAGACTAAGCGATGACATGTTATAGCATTTATTTTTTGCTGCCTGGGTAGAGAACCAGTAAAAAGCACGAATTCGGATGGAAGCGGGTGGTCTGGGCTGTATGGGGGCTGCCATGTTCCCGTACGTCGTCGCGGTTAGGGAGGTTATTACGATTGCCAGCTGGTAACTGCTACAATAATTCAGAGCTTGCGAAGTACATGCCTAACGTACTTCGTATCGTTGTAACGCGTCATGCAAGAAGCACAGCTAAATCCCTTGTATATGATTAATAATGAAACAGTTATGCCCGGAACTATATTACATGCTGCGCAAGAGTACTGCCTGTGTACTCCTCGTAGCTTCGGCAGTGCTGCAAGGTAATTGTGAGATGGAGTATAGGTACTTGCACGTATATACTTACATGTAAAGTTACTTGAGCGAATCTGTTACAGCAGGGTTCAACTTGATGACCCTCACATTGAGGCAAAAGAACAGCATACTAACATATGAACATTTCGCCTCTCGCCATTCTTCCAGTTGATCCAGCCTGGCGCGTGTGCGTGCGTGGCAGGTGTCTTTCTTGCCTTCTACCAAAGGACTGATCCCGATCGAAGGCAGTGCAGTCTTACAGCAAGGAAAAGTGGGGAAAAAAAAGAGAAAGGCAGGGAGGTTAAACTTTACAGAGCGTCTCCCAAATCTACAAAATTTGAAAGACTATTTTACTTGCACACTACTAGCATTCGTTAGCAAGGAATAATGTTAGCTACTGCTGGCCAATCCCTAACGTTGGGTAGATCATTGCTAATACAACACACCAAATACGATTATTATCACTATCATCATCATAATCAATCTCAGCCCAATGAAAGAGCTGTCTAACACAGCGCTTCCACAACGCTTCTGACAACGTGAGCAGCGCAATTCACTGCACATGTTTCGGTATTCCTTTGTTCTGTTCCTGAACGACGCAGAGTGCGTGAGGTGCGACGATTTGTACGCGGACAGGCGGCAGCGAGGAATAATTAAAATGACTTCGCCCGGTTTCTCCTGGCCTGTGTAATCCGAGGACGAGGTAGTTCCCATGCGCGTGGCTTGGCGCAAATAGCGTCGCGTTCTCGAGGTGCGATGTTGTTTTCGATGTTTTTTAGGGGCGAAGCTCCTCTTAGTCTAACCTTGTCACGCGTCAGCGTCAGTCGTCAGGCGTAACCCACGTGCCTCCCGGCACGCGCTCGCCCTCGGCGTTCGCCTCGGCGCGTGCCTCCCGGCGCGTGCCTCTCTCTCTCTCTCCCGGCGCTGCCTCCCGGCGCGTGCCTCTGCTGTCTTGTGTGTGAGAGAGAGAGACAGAGAGAGAGCGAAAGGCGCGCGTTGGCTATGGAAACGCTCTTTCTTAGAGGAAGTCCGCCGCGGTGGTGTAGTGGTTACGGTACTCGGCTGCCACCCAAAATACGCGGGTTCGATCCCGGCCGCGGCGGTCGCATTTTCGATGGAGGCGAAAATGCCAGAGGCCCGTGTACTGTGCGTTGTCAGTGCACGTTAAAGAACCCCAGGTGGTCTAAATTTCCGGAGCCCTCCACTACGGCCTTTCTCTCCTCTCTATCTCTTTCACTCCCTTTCCCCCCTCCCTCACGGACGCTTAGCCGTGCTCCCTACATGGGCTGCAGAAATTAGCGTCCTTTCCTAACCGAACAACAATCATCAATCATCTTAGAGGAACGCTGTACCAGCTCGCAAAGAAGGAGAACGCGCCTTCACCCGCGAGAGACAACGTTGGCGCAGGCAGCGTCTCCTAGCGAGCTTCTTGATTGAGAAATACCGACTGCTCGCGTTGGAGAAGCGTTCACCGGCAACCCATATATATGTATATATATAGGCACTGGATCTTGACTTGCAATGAAATTCCGGTGGGAGATTTCACTTGTGCATAGTTGAACCATGAGGATTCGTAGCGTGCGCGTTCACTAAATTAATCCAGAACTCGGCACGATCTACGATGAACCTCCCGAGCTTCGCCCACTCACCATCATTCACTCCGTGGATATTCTGTAATTTTATTTTATTTTCTTTCTTCCCAGGAGGCGTTTAGCTCCAGAAGTGTGCGTTCTCGCGCTTCGCTTAATCTCCAGCGAGTGTTGGATGGACGACATAATACTCCACACAGCACACCGTTGCTTCTTTATAACCCGCCAACCAACCCACCTACGTCTACACACACACGCACACAGCCAGCATTGTTTGGAATTAGAAGCGCAGGAAATCGCGGACATTCGCGGGGCGTTATGTTCCAGCATTCCCTTTTTTTTTAAATTGTCGTGAGAAGATTTCTTTGTTAGCAATCGACCTAGGCTACTGGGCATTATGTTGACTTCAGCGTATTCAATTTTGGCCTTACTCCGATATACTTTATGGGCCTTCAATGAATGATTGTAGATTCTTTGCGGTCCTTGCTGAGGAGCACGGTATCGTCCGGAAACCGCAAGTTATGAGATATCGTAAGTCAAACTTTATCCTAATTTGTTTCCAGCCTGATTGCTTAAGGGGCCCTTCAAAACTTTTTCAACCTACCAAGACAACGCTGCCGATCAGTCGTAAAGACCCCTATAAAAATGTCGGTCAAACGTTATTACTGCACGCAAAAGTAAATTTGCAACTAGCTTCAATATACGGCTGGATAGCGCCCTCTCTTCTTTCAACAAATACTCACTGCTCGGAACGAATCGCGTAAGATCCTGCAGAACTAAAATTGGCCGATTCGCAGACCCAGTTACCGCGCGCGCCTCGGGGCGGCGCAACGTCCCTGCAGTGACTCTGGAGGCGGCACGCTTGTCAATGTGGAGGCGCCAATACGTTCAAATAAGAAGGGAAAATGCTCAATGTTATGACGCACGGTGACTTGGCTTCTTGCCCCTGTGGCTACCAGCGTGCTCGGAAGGAAGTGAACGCGCTCGGAAGGTGGAACTCCGGTCAACCTCAGCGCTACGACTCCGTTCATACCTTAGGGATATGAGAATTTTTGGGGGGAAGGAGATTCGTGATGCAGCATGTTACTTAAGCGATGTTACTGTGGGAATACTTCGAAAAGTGTTGCAGGGCCCCTTTAGAAACTATAGCGCCGCGGCGGTGCAGTGCTTACACGGTGCTCGGCTGTTGAAACGGTGGACGTCTGTCCAATCTCGGCAGCAGCTGTCGCATTCTCGATGGAGGCGGGAATGCTAGAGGCCCGTGTACTGCGCCTTTCTAGTGCATGTTAAAGAACACAGGTGGTCGCAGTTTCGGGAGCCCTCCACCACGGCGTGCTTCATAATTATATCGTGGATTTGGCAAGCGGAACCCTAGGAATTCTTACTGTTTAAACGCTTCTAAGCGTGCAGTGCACAGCGATAGAGAATTGTATATCGAACGAAGACCAAGCACGGTCAGTGCCCGTTCCTTTGGTCTTCCTCGTGTTCGCGCTGTTTTTTTAAGGGGGACGTACACTGCAGTGAAAAAAAAACAATTTACCTCGTATTAGTGGGTTAGCTTTTCACAATACCAAAAAAAAGCCAACCTTTTCGAGGAGACGACCCTCGGCAGGCCAGAAAACGCGCAAAAAGGGAAGCACGGGTGGCGACGCCGCTCTGAAGTTACAGCAGTAATACGCGTGACGTCACGAAACTCTGAGGGCGTCAGAAGGCCGCTGTTTATCCGTAAGAAGGATACACCTTGTGTTCTAAGGAGACTACGAACTTTTGATGGAGCGAACTTGGCGAAAACGCAAAAAAAAAGAGAGATTGGCCTTCTGACGTTATGGGGACAAGTCCCGGAGCGAATTACAAAAGTAAAACTTTGACATTCATTGTCGCTTAATATTAAACATAATAAAATGACAAAATTAACGACAATGGCGTTCTGGAAATATAAGTTATCATTCTAAACCACTCCACCTTTTCAGTAATTACTATCAACTCTTGCATTACGGCCCCATGGAAATCTAGTCGCCGCGAGTTGAACCCGCGTCCTCGGGCTTAACAAGTGAACGTCTCAGCCGCTAGTCTACCATGGCGGGCATGCTGAGCTCGCCCGATCTCCATGTTGGCGGGCTTGTGCATTGCGTCTCATTTGCCTTAATCAGTCTAAACTTAAAAACAATCGGTCTTTTTTTCTTAAGCATCAAATCACCATTTTTATGTAAACGTGCACAATGATTAAAAAAAGTTACATATGCAACGCAATATTTTGTTGGCATTGATCAATTTGCAAGGCCACAAAGTCCAACGTTGGAAACCTAGGTCAAAGCTTAACATCGTGGACGAACCACGGCACCTCCAGCCGCACACGCGTCAAATTCACCTCTAGTAATCTTGTTGGCGGCTCTGTGTGGTTGAGATAGGTTAGAAATACGGGCACGAAGTAATAAAAGCCTTCGCTGTCAGTTCTCCCCGTGAGAGCAACACATCCGCTAACCTGGCGATCGCGGTAAATGCAACTTTCCCAAGAAACGTAAAGGGAGCCACGTGTTGCTATTATGGGAGCATCCCTTAATAAATCCAGAAGGCGATTTCGGAACCAAGCGAGTAGTCTTCAGTTGGCCCCGCTCAAGTCGACCTGTCCTGCTAACGCACACGCGACAAAGTTATCGCACATGGTCACGCCAGGAAATCAATCCACGTGCTTTCCCGAGGACGTTGTAAAGGCCCACATCTTATCGAGTTCGGTACTAAGGCCCCCTAGCATACGAACAAAAAGATAAGACCAGCAGCGTAACCGGAATCTGAAAGTTGTGATGCGTGCCTAAAGCGGGGCGGTAATGACCATGCGCTGGTTGTCGCTATAGCCGTAAAAAAAGAGTTGGGCCGGTGTCAAACTACAGCGGCACGCCATAACGCACTCGCCTCGAGCACGTAAAGCTGCTGTCGTAAGCGAACGCAGCCGTATCGCCCTACATGGACCGACGTCGACGTCCTCACTGCTGAAAGCCAGAACCCGGCGACCCGACATGTGAAGTGTCACCTTAACAAAATCACAAAAAGAGATGTAAGATAAATACTGAGGGAGGCAGAAAAAGCAAACTCTCGGATGAAGAACGCGTTCCTGCGAGCAAACATTACATGTTACTACGTGTTTATGGCATTATTATTCTTGTGACTATTATTGCCAATATTATCATTATTATCGTCATTATTATCGTTATTATCGTCTTTGTTGTCGTCATTAATGTCGTCGTTGTTGTTGCTGTTGTCGCTGTACTCATCATTTCGAGCACAACTTCTCTCTCACTACTCGTCCACCCCGGACACAAAAGCCCAGTTTTTGCTTCTTCTTCTTCTTCATCATCATCATCATCATCATCATCATCATCATCATCATCATCATCAACCTATCTTATGTCCACTGCAGGACGAAGGCCTCTCCCAATCCTCTCCATTCTTTCCTGTCCTGCGCGAGCTGATTCCATTTGACGCCTGCGAATTTCTTGATTTCGTCCCCCCATCTTACTCTCTGTCGTCCTCGGCTACTCTTGCCCTCTCTTGGTATCCATTCCGTCGTTCTAACTGTCCATCGGTTATCTATCCTTCTCATCACGTGGCCTGCCCATGTCCATTTTTTCTTCTTAACGTCGGTTATTATGTCGGCGACTCCCGTCTGTTCTCTAACCCATTCGGCTCTCTTTCTATCTCTTAATGTAACGCCTATCATTTTTCGTTCCATCACCCGCTGCGCGGTTCTTAACTTCCTCTCGAGCTTCTTCGTAATTCTCCAAGTTTCTGCCCCGTATGTCAGTACTGGCAAAATGCAGTAGTTATATAGTTGCCGCTTGAGTGATAGTGGTAGATTTCCTTTCATGAGTTGGGAGTGTCTCCCGTACGCGCGCCATCCCATATTTATTCTACGGTGGATTTCTTTTATATGGGCGGGTTCTCCTGTCAGTAGCTGTCCTAGATATAGGTGTTCTTCTACGACTTCTAATGTCTGGTTTCCGATCGTGAAGCCACGTTTCTTCGCCGTGCCACTGAGCATTATCTTTGTTTTCTGCATGTTCATCCTTAATCCTACTTTAGAGCTTTCTCGGCTTAAGTCCTCAATCATCTTTTGCAGTTCGTCGCCATCATTGCTAAAGAGTACTATGTCGTCTGCAAATCATAAGTTACTTAGATATTCGCCGTTAATCCTTAGCCCTGTCTCGTCCCAGTCTAGTCTTCTGAAAATTTCTTCCAAACGTGCAGTAAACAGCATTGAAGAAATTGTATCTCCTTGTCTGACACCTTTCTGTATTGGGATTTTTCCGCTTTTCTTATGGAGGAGCAGGGTGGCTGTAGAATCTTTACAGATGTTGGCTATTATGTTTAAGTAGCTATCGCATATGCCTTGTCGGCGTAATGCCTCTAGAACTGCTGATATCTCTACCGAGTCGAAAGCCTTTTCGTAGTCTATCAAAGCCATATAGAGGGGTTTGTTGTATTTCGCGGACTTCTCGATTACTTGATTGATAACATGAAGGTGGTCTACGGTGGAGTATCCTTTCCTGAACCCTGCTTGTTCTCTTGGTTGATTGAATTCAAGTGTGGCCTTTATTCTGTTGGAGATAACCTCTGTGCAGATAACCTTTCGCTTACTTCTCAGGTTTTATTAAACTGACTGCCAAGAAATAACTAAACCAGTATTCCATCGCATCATTATTTCTCGCGCATGACGCTTAATGCTGTGCACCCACCACCACGCAACCACCACGCCGTCGAATCAATAAAACGTGGACCTTCTTTTGACCCAGCTAGCGGCCGTTCCAATACACATGAACTTTTTTTCTTTTTGAGGGGCGAAGCTCCTTAGTGTCGAGGCTTGTCTGCCGTTGTAATGTCCGTAGCCGCGCTCGCGCTCGCTCTCAGCGCGTGCCTCCCGGCGCGCGATTTCTCCCTCTTCGACAGCGGCAGATGATGATGATGATGATGATGATGATGATTGTGGTTCGGTCAAGGAAAGGACGCTAATCTCTGCAGCCCGTGTAGGGATCACAGCTAAGCGTCCGCGGGCTTAGGGGAAAGGGACTGAAAGAGATAGATAGGAGAGAAACGCCGTAGTGGAGGGCTCCGGAAATTTAGACCACATGGGGTTCTTTAACGTGCACTGACAACGCACAGCACACGGGCCCCTGGCATTTTCGCCTCCATCGAAAATGCGACCGCCGCGGCCGGGATCGAACAGCGGCAGTCATGAGTGCAGTCAGACGGGGTGTGTGCATGTGTGGGCCGATCTCGGAGGCAGTGCACCAAGACAGTGTCATCTACTGTCGTGAGAGATAGCGAATGGCGCGCGTTAGCTATGGAAACGCTCTTTCTCTTGTGCGTAGTTGAATCATAAGGATTAGCAGCGTGCGCGTTAACTAAATTAATCCGGAACTCGGCATGATCTACGACGTGGGAGCGCAGGAATCTCATAAAGACCAGGAACATAAATGACAACGCGTGTGTGAATATACACACACGTTGTCACTCATTTACATGCATGAGTGGGCAATGTCACGGGTGATTTACGGTAACACCGAACGATCCCCAGCTTCGCCCACTCGTCATGGTTCACTTCGCGGAGATGCGTAGATTTTTTTTGTGCCGCGTGGCGTCAGTCGTCAGTCGTCAGGCGTCAGTCGTCAGGCGTAACCCGCGTGCCGGGAGGCACGCGCTCGCCCTCGGCGCGTGCCTCTGCTGTCCTGTGAGAGAGAGAGAGAGCGAAAGGCGCGCGTTGGCAATGGAAACGCTCTTTCTTAGAGGAACGCTCTACCAGCTCGCATGAAACGCGCCCTCAGCCGCGAGAGACAACCTTGGCGCAGGCAGCGTCTCCTAGCGAGTTTTTTGATTGAGAAATACCGACTGCTCGCGTTGGAGAAGCGTTCACCGGCAACCCATGTATATATATATATATATATATATATATATATATATATATATATATATATATATATATATATATATATATATATATATATATATATATATATATGCACTGGATCTTGACTTGCAATGAAGTGCCGGTGGGAGATTTCACTTGTGCATAGTTGAACCATGAGGATTCGTAGCGTGCGCGTTAACTATATTAATCCGGAACTCGGCACGATCTACGATGAACATCCCGAGCTTCGCCCACTCATCATCATTCACTCCGTGGATATGCTGTAATTTTTTTGATAAGCATATCTTCCCTGATACCTTGCACTTACATCCTGTAGCGAGGTACGAGTATTTCTGGCCATAAATGCGGGTCATTTCCGAAGGCAGCACGGTGTAACAGAACGTGTCACTAAGTCGCACGAGTACGCCGCGGTGGTCTAGTGGTTACTGCGCTTGAGTGCTGACACGAAAGGCGCGGCTTCTATCCTGGCCGGGGCGGTCGCGTTTTCGATGGAGGCGAAAATGCTTGAGGCCCGTGCACTGTGCGTGATTTGTGCAGGTCAAAAATTGCCGGAGCCCTCCACTACGGCGTGCCTCATAATCATATCGTGGTTTTGAGACTTAAAACCCTTTCAGTTAATTATTGTTACGCTACGTGCCTTCAACCGTATTTACTTGAATATTACCATTGCTAGTTAGCACTGACAAATGTCGGCTATAGATGCAAACGCTTGCTAGTGTTATGTTATCCGCTTTTATTACGCTAATGCAATCTCAGTGCGACGATTGAGTTGTGCGCTGTCGTATTTATATACCTACCTCTCCAATTGTTTGTCTCGGAAAGGTTATGCAACCAACATGATGAATTTGGCTAACAAAACTCTTGGTTATCTTTGCCGTGGTCTTTCCATGATACAGCCACTAGTAAAGTTAGCTGCCCATTTGAAGCGCCCATGCGACCACATCTAGAACATGAATCTCTCGGCCTTACCATTCTCACTAAACATCTCGAATCTGTTCAGAACCGTGCCGCAAGATTAATTCCCTCAGATTACCCATATCACGCTAGCGTTTCTTCATGTATATTGTAACGCCCCGCCACGGTGGTCTAGTGGCTAAGGTACTCGGCTGCTGATCCGAGGGTCGCGGGATCGAATCCCGGCCGCGGCGGCTGCATTTCGATGGAGGCGAAATGTTGAGGCCCGTGTGCTGTGCGATGTCAGTGCACGTTAAAGAACCCCAGGTGGTCGAAATTTCCGGAGACCTCCACTACGGCGTCTCTCATAATCAGAACTGGTTTTGGGACGTAAAACCCCACAAAACAACAACAACATGTATATTGTAACGAACAATTCAGGTAGATTAGGAAAAGGACTATTTATTGAGAGCTAACTTGTGCTCTGCTAGCCAAAACAAACGCAACGTTCCTCGAAGAAGTCCGAAGCCTTCTGTTCGATCAGCGTCTTCTTTTTCTCTTTTTTTCCTGGTATCCCACGCGGTCGCGTGCCTCGAACGCATGTTCCATCATGGCTTTTGTGTTGTTGCACCACTGCGCCTTTGTCCTTTTATAACGCGAACTTGCGCACGTCTTTCAAACGTGGTTTGTCCTGCGTATCTATATATATATATATATATATATATATATATATATATATATATATATATATATATATATATATATATATATATATATATAGCAGTCATGGTGGTGAATAGGCCGGAGGCGTGAAGGCAGGGATGAGTAGTAGACCCTCGGAATTGGCAGCAAAAATGTGGAAAGCGTTTATTTAACGTTTCAGCCGGAGACCGGCCTTCATCAGGAATGCCTATGGTTGTATTTCCGCTTCTATTTATACCTATCTCTCTCAGATAGGTATAAATAGAAGCGGAAATACAACCATAGGCACTCCTGATGAAGGCCGGTCTCCGGCTGAAACGTTGAATAAACGCTTTCCATATATATATATATATATTGTTACGGAAAGTTGTGTAGGAATGGCAGCAGATGGATGATGGCGATCTCGCTGCTCGGACTCTCATCACTTCGTCCTCCTCTTCTCTCATTCCTCTAACCTGCTTCTTCTACCATCGTTACATTCCCCCACCAGCAGACGAAGCCCGTGGGGCGAGTCAGGAGCAATCAGGGGGGTGGAAACGTTTGAGGCGAGCAACGTGAGTCACCTGCGTCCTGCTTGATCGTCGGCCATTTCCTAGAAGACGAGCGATTACATAACAAAGTTCGCTTAAACGTTCCAGAACAACGTATGGTCCGGATTAGGGGGGAAGGAACTTTTGACACATTTCGCGCTTGCGTTGAGGTGTCCAAAGAAGCACCAAGTCGCCTTTGTCAAACGATACTTGTCCGTGACGCTCGTCATATCTGCCTTTCGATCGGTGTTGCGAGGCTAAAGTGCGAAGACGTGCTATTCGACGCGCTTCTTCAGCAAGGCACACATTCTTTAACACAGAATCGTCTTCGTGCAGAATAAATGGCAAGAAAGTGTCCAGAGGGCTTCGCGGCAACCTTGCATAGAGGAGGTAAAATGGGCTATAGTTCGTGGTCTCGTGTTTCGCCGTATTATATGCGTAAGTTATGAAAGGCAACACGTCATCCCAGTCCTTATGATTGGAAGAGACGTACATGGCAAGCATGTTTGTCAGTGTCCTGTTTGTCCTTTCAACGAGGCCGTTGGTCTGCGGGTGATACGGCGTGGAGTGACGGAATTCAGAAGTGCAAAGACGAAGCAGCTCCTCAACGGCGTCCGCAGTGAACTGGCGACCACGGTCACTGATAACACGCGGCGGGCCATGGCGAAGGACTACGGAACGCAGAAGGAAGACCGCCACGCAGGCAGCTGTAGAAGTCGGTATGGCTGCCGTCTCAGCGTACCGTGTGAGATGGTCCACGCAAACGATGATCCAACGGTTCCGGTTGTTCGATAAGGGGAATGGTCCCATAAGGTCTATGCCGACTTGCTCGAATGGCGTAGTTGGCGGTGTCAGTGGCCGAAGGGGACCCGGTGCAGCAGTGGTCGGTCGCTTGTGACGTTGGCATGTTTCACAACTAGCCACATAGTGCTTGGTTGTCTGGTGCATGTTGGGCCAGTAAAAGCGCTCTTGTGTGCGGTGTAACGTTCGCACGAAACCGAAATGGCCAGATGTCGCAGAGTCATGCATGGCGCGTAAGACGTCGGAGCGAAGACTCTCGGGGACAACTAGAAGAAAACGCGCTCCAGTCCCGGAGTAATTTCTCGTGTAGAGCAACTCATCACGGATGGTAAAGCGACCACTGCCTTGAGAAGTACGAGCGGTGGCAAACAGCGGATCCAGGTTGAGATCGTTTCGTTGCTCTCTCTTAAAGTCTGTCGCGTCGGGGAACGTACGAGTAACGGCAGCGAGACAGTTATCAAAATTCTCAGCGTCGCAATCAGTAGTCGCAAGAGGAATGCGAGAAAGGCAGTCCGCGTCTGCATGACGACGGCCGCTCTTGTATGACACCACAAAATCATATTCCTGGAGGCGCAGCGCCCAGCGCGCGAGTCGCCCTGACGGATCACGCAAACCAACCAGCCAACACAAGGAATGATGATCGGTGATTATCTTAAATGGTCTACCGTAAAGATAACAGCGAAATTTCTGCACGGCGAAAACAGCAGCCAAGCATTCCTGCTCCGTGACGGTACAATTTCGCTCAGATTTGCTCAGAGAACGGCTGGTATATGCGACAACATGTTCGGCGTTGTTGTGGCGTTGTACAAGTACCGCTCCTAGTCCTATGCCGCTAGCATCAGTGTGTACTTCAGTCGGGCGAGATGGGTCGAAGTGACGCAAGAGGGGTGCTGATGTCAGTAGAAACTTCATTTGCGAGAACGACTCTTCGCACTCCGGTGTCCATGTGAAGGCCGCACCATGCCTCAGCATACATGTCAATGGGTGAATGATATCGGAAAATCGTGGTAAAAAACGGCGAAAATGAGACCAATGAATGAGCGAAGTTCTCGTGCTGTCTGCGGTGGTTTAAAGGAGCTGACTGTTTCAATCTTACGAGGATCGGGTCTGACGCCTTCCTTGTCAACTAGGTGTCCCAAAACCAATGTTTGATGTTCGCCAAACCGACACTTCTTTGAGTTAACTAGGCCAGCTTTTTCGATACAATCCAAGACAAGGCTCAGGCGGGTGTTATGTTATTCAAACGTGCGGCCAAAGACTACAACATCGTCCAGGTAGCACATGCATATTTCCCATTTTAGACCACGTAATATCGTGTCCATAAATCTTTCGAACGTGGCAGGAGCGTTACAGAGACCAAAAGGCATAACATTAAATTCGAATAAGCCATCTGGTGTCACGAAGGCTGTATTTTCTTTATCTTTAGCTTCCATAGGTATTTGCCAATACCCCGATCTTAGATCCAGTGTCGAGAAATAAGAAGCGGCGTGTAAGCAATCAATGACGTCGTCGATTCGCGGTAGTGGATAGACGTCCTTTTTGGTCACGGCGTTTAAGCGTCTGTAATCTACGCAGAACCTCCAGGAACCATCTTTTTTTCGGACGAGGATTACTGGAGCTGCCCAAGGGTTAGATGACTCTTGAACAACACCTTTGCTCATCATTTCCTTGACTTGTTCTGCGATAACCTTCCGCTCGGAGGATGACACACGGTAGGGCTTTTGGCGAATGGGGTGTGCAGAACCGGTATCTATTCTGTGGCGGGTACGTGATGATGGCAAAGGAAGGGGCGCATCTCCATGTGTGAAGTCGAATGCAGCAACATGCCGGGAAAGAACTTCTACTAGTGCTTGACGTTCGGATGTAGAGAGAGCCTTGCTAATCATATCGAGAATCAGTTCTTCAGAAAGGCGATAATTGCGAGGCGAGCAAGCAGGTACGGCCTCAGCAGTAAGTGCCGCCACTGAGCTGCATGAAGCTTCGTCAAAAATAGCAATTTTCACGCCTCTAGAAAGGACAACTGGCGTGGCCGAACAATGCAGCGCCCACAATGTTGCGACTCCTTTCGTCATGCACACGACGGAGCAATGCACAAGTATACACTTTTTAACACAGTTTACGTTGATAGGCCTAACTACGACGTCACCACAAGCATCGTCAACAGTAGATGAACAAACACGAACACGCGTTAGGCACCACCAGGGGGCCAGCACTTCATCAAGCACACAGAGCGTATCCCTATCTTCGGCACACGAGCTTTGTTCAGAGAGCGCGGGCACCTTGTTCACACATATTTCGCTACTACCACAGTCCACAGAAGCGCCGCAATGTTGAAGAAAATCTATTCCGAGAATTACATCGTGCGAATATCTAGAAAGTACTAAAAACTCCGACACAAACACCTTCCCAGTCAATGTAACACTGACGGCGCAAGCACCAAGAGGGTGAAGCCACTCGCCGCCCACTCCACGAAAGGTAACGGTACGGTCCCACGAAAACAACCTTGCGGCCAAGGCGGTTCTTGAAAGAAAGGCTCATAACAGAAACATTCGCACCAGTATCCACTAAAGCCATGGTCGGTATACCGTCGACTAACACGTTCACTTTGTTTTTAAGCATGGCAACAGGCAGAGACACTTCTTGCAAAGACCATCCGGCGACCTCACCTCCATCGGCCGCGGAAGCTAGTTTTCCGGCGGAGGAGGAGATGAACGGCGCCGAGGGGACGGAGAACGTCGAGGACGGCTACTTGGTGGCGTCAGGCTGCGGTCAGACCCTGGCGAACCGCTGCGTCTGACCTCGCGCGGGAAACGGTTCTCCGGCAGCGAACTGGTCGTCCATGGGCCATGGGATGTACGGGTTTCGGGTGGCGAGAACCGCGGTGGAGTCCTTCGTGGCTGGCGGCGTTGGTGACAGAAACGGGCTATATGTCCCGTAGAAGCGCAGCTGTAGCACACGAGAGGGTCACGGTTCAATGTATATTCCTCGAAACCGGTGCTAGATCGCTGTGGACGGTAAGCGAATTCATTTCCCCTGAAATAACCGGCCTGTGGTGGTCGCTGAGGGCGGTTGTATCGGTCGAAATTCGTGCCTTGATAGTAGGGTAGGCTTCGCGCGCCGACGTCATAAGTAACAGTACTTGGGGAATAACCTGGCTCTTCCCATCGTGGTTGGGTGTCATTGATGGGGCCTCGTTCATAGACATAAGGTTTCTGTCGAGGGGCGATTTCGTAATCCGCCGGATACGCGGAGAAAGATGAAACGGTTGTTTCAGCAACTGGGGGCGGCCGTGGAAGGCAAGTATCTCGGTGAGTCGCTTGCGTGTGCAGGATAAGCTCTTCGCGGACTATCTGACGAATTGTCGAAGCAAGATCGAGGGACTGGTCATTATCGATGCTTGCAATGGTCGTGACGTTGGCTAGCCTGCCAAACTTCGGTGCAACACGCCTCGTCTTAAGCAGCTCGAATGTGCGGCAGTGCTGAATAACGTCGCTGACGGAGGCTAGATTGTCCTTTGCGATCAGGAAACTATAAACATCCTCGGCGATCCCCTTTAAGATGTGCCCGACTTTGTCGTCTTCGGACATTCCAGAGTCCGCCATCCTGCAGAGTTTTAGCCCTTCCTCAATGTAGGTCATACATGTTTCGCCTGGCACCTGCGCACGTTGTGACAGCGTCTGTTCTGCCCGTTTCTTTTTCATCATGCTGTCCCCGAAACGCTCCTTGATTTGAGAAACAAATCTTTCCCATGTAGTCAAAGTCTCCTCGTTGTTGTCGAACCACACCAGCGCGGTACCCGTAAGAAAGAACACGACGTTGGCAAGTTGAGAAGCGCTATTCCACTTGTTGCAGGCGCTCACCCGTTTATAATGGATGAGCCACTCGTCGACGTCTTCGCCCGGTTTTCCGGCGAAGGGACGTGCATATCGTAGTTGCTGACTGGCAGGACCTGGAATGGGCTCTTCCGTGTCGCGGGGCATCTCCAACTCCGGTGGATTCGGTGGAAGGCCAGCAAGGCGACGGCTTCGATGAAGAGCGTCCGGCCCGACCTCCGTCTTCGGGTGTCGATTACCCAGCACCTTCCACCACAGCTGTTACGGAGAGTTGTAAAGGAATGGCTTTATATATATATATATATATATATATATATATATATATATATATATATATATATATATATATATATATATATATAGCAGTCATGGTGGTGAATAGGCCGGAGGCGTCAAGGCAGAGATGAGTAGTAGACCCTCGGAATTGGCAACAAAAATGCGGAAAGCGTTTATTCAACGTTTCAGCCGGAGACCGGCCTGCCGGTCTCCGGCTGAAACGTTGAATAAACGCTTTCCGCAATTTTGTTGCCAATTCCGAGGGTCTACTACTCATCTCTCTCTCTCTCTCTTTCTATATATATATATATATATATATATACACACACACACACAGACAGACACAGTAGAACCCCGCTGTTACGTTCCTGGCTGCTGCGTTTTCTTGGCTGTTACGTTGTTTTGCGCCAGTCCCGGCATAGCTCCCATAGGATTCAACGCATTAGGGACCCCACTGTTACATCGCAGTGTGGGAACATTCCCGTATGTTACGTTGCGAATCGAGACTCCAAGCGGCCACTGCCGACGGCAATATTGACTTTTCACGTAGCTTGACTTGGCTTGACTGTATTAGCTGCACTATGGGCGACGCCCATTACGTTTCCGGGTTCCCGCCAGCAAAATTATGCAGCAGCTGTGCAAACTATTTGTGACAGAATCGCGTACAATGATTACGTTTCCATCGATGATGCCGTTACCACCTCCGAGGTTTTCTCTGTCGACTAAATCATAGCCGAGTGTGCCGATGCGGGCACTGAAAGCGCTAGCACTGAAAGCGCTAGCACTGAAATAAAATTGTATGCCGATCACCACTTCTCTCATTTTTCCATTTTTCGCGTTTCTCGGCTCTTACGTTTCCCGGCTTTTACATTTATTTTCTACGGTCCCGTGAAAAACGTATCAGCGGGGTTCTAATATATATATATATATATATATATATATATATATATATATATATATATATATATATATATATATTCCCGTCGTCACATTTTTCGTCTAGGCCTCTGTCACAGGTTCTTAGCCTTCCACTCCTTGTGTTGTGACAACCCGCTGATTCAGCTGACCCAACGCACTAATCGAACAGGCCATCCCAACTCTGCCATCCCGCCGCAAGCCCGCACTACTGAGTTCCTCAACTCATTCTTCGTCTGAACTGCTGGAGACTGGAATGCCCTTCCGAAACAAAAACAAATGCCGCTCGTACGCACTACATCCTCCCGCTTCAGATCGGCCATCGAGTTCCCTGGCTCATATGTGAGTATGTAATGCCATCACTATCATCCCCGTCTTATTTGTGTTCGCCCATCATGTAATGTACTGTACCAGTGGACCCTTGAAGTATCACTAAACAAACAAACAAACAAACATACAAACAAACAAACAAACAAACAAACAAACAAACAAACAAACAAACAACAAGCAAGCAAGCAAGCAAGCAAGCAAATAAATAAATAAATAAATAAATAAATAAATAAATAAATAAATAAATAAATGCACCGACAAAAAATACCCTTCTTTATAGCACCTCACCACTGACACTTCCTATATGAAAATATCCGCCCATTGAAGAAGACCACTCCACAGGCCGCGCCACCTTAACCTGAAGCGGTATTTTTGCTTTTTACCCACACCTCATGTAATTTCCCGTTCCTTACGAGCATTATTGCTAATGAACGAATGCGTCAGCCAACACAAGCAGCCAACAAAACGGCGCCAATCTGCAAGAAGCCTTAGCTGGACCCCACCTCCGACAGACAAGGTGCAACCGAATGAATTCAGTCTACTGCACTTGAGAGAGGAAGGTAAATTCAAGCAACTATGAAAAGAAAAAAAAAAGGGGGGGGGGGGGGGGAGGGGATCTTGATTTAAGAATTAAAACTAGTTTGCAGGAATTGGCTATGTCCGATGAGCTGAAAGAAACTGGTACACGAAATTTCTAATCCAGAAACGTTTAATTAAACATAGATATTACAATTTTACAAAATGAACCTAATCGAGCATCTAAAAGCGGAAAAACTCTAAAGTGCTATGTTGGTTGTAAGGGCTTGCCAAAAGTACCACTCAACAATTATTGATGTCTATCAGAGCAATATGCCATGAGTGAAGGTTGTCTGCATTAGATATATTATTAGTCGAAGCATACAGAAATGACATGTCATGTGCCCGCTAGTTACAAATTTGCAAACAGTATATCCTTGTTTTCATTAATATTGAACTCGTCAACATCATTTCAAAAATATAATTTTATCAACTCAGTAATGTTGCTGACCTTTTATTTATTTTTAAACGAAACGACCCTGGTCTCAGCGATGTAGACACTGCTGAGAAAGAAGTGATATCGGACTGCCACGTATTTAGACAAGACGGTACGATTCATGTGGATTAGGGAGCCCTTGCACATAGTAAATAAAAGACAAATGATCGAAAAAAAGAAAGAACCAACAAAACGTGAATAGAGGATAAAAAGAGAAATCAGATGCAGTTGGTGCAGAGATCGTGGAATGAAAGGACAAGAAGTTACCGAGAAATTGTTCTCCTGCACAAGTTCTTTTAAGCTCCGTTGTCAACACGGACTTGAATACTAGCAATTACACTTAATTGCGAGTGGCCATTATGCAACGTAATTCTCCAGTTATGGGTTATGAGAGCTCACACAAGCGCAGATGTCCTCTTATCTACAGGCAAGCTGGTTCCTATAGCTATTGCTATGATGAAACAAGTGTCATTAAGCGCTCTTGTTCTGTACTCACAAGACGCAGCGCGAACATCAGTACCGTCCAGACACCGATGGAAAACCGCCAACGGGCGTCGTACCTGAATCGTCACAAAGCAACTGTTCAAGGTGCGTGACTCGAATGGGGAGTCATAGCTATATCACGTCGATTACGGCTGTTTTTGTTCCTTAATAGCGTCGCCTATAGTTTTAAGTAGTAGTGTCAATGCAGATAAGATGTTCTGCAATAATAATTTGAACAAGTCTTGAGTGTTCACGCTGCCTTTTTGCGCGTTTTTCAAAAAGGAGCGGCCTGTTGATAGTGCGATGCATTACCGACTGAGATCACGACCATCTCATAAAATTCACCTACATTGGCTTTACTAAATGGGTACACCATGAGGGATATCTTCAGCCCCACAAGTGCAATATAACGGACGGTGTTGCTCGAGGTTCTGACCATCGCTTTTGCAGAAATAGATGCTTCAACGGAAATTAAAGGTTAGTTTTCGTAATGGTGCGCAGCTTACAATTCTGTACGTTTTCAAATTGCGGTAGCGACAATGTTGGAAGTTCGATGCAGCGCTTCTGAAAGCACGAAGCGTTCCAGCAGAGCTGAACCCAATAACTGGCTGCTGTTCTTTACACTATAAGGCGTTCCCGCGATACAGAGAGGCCACCTGCCCCTTTGCTTCACTTTCCTTTTTAAATTCTATTTTATAGGGAGCAAATCGTACCTTGCGATTTGTTCATCGATTCAAGCATCCATTTTCCCCTGAGCTTCTCTTCTGGTTTGGATTTTATAGTTAGGTAGCTTAAAACTTTGTGACATGGCTGAGCTGTCGGTGTCGGCTTTTGGGTAGATTTGCCTGTGCCAGCTCTTCGGTCACGTCAAGAGCGCAATGGCTCGCAGTACCGGCGGTCCTCTTTGTCGGCGTAAAACACGAATGTGACGCCTAGGAGTAGAACGTTCTTCCGCATAGTGCTAACGCTTTACCGCTACAGCTCGCGCTTCGCTGAACCGTGCACGCGTTATATATAATGCGCTGCCCGCGCCCTGAAAGCAGCTGCTGGAAGGATCTGCCACGTGGCTTAGTTTATGCTAATGCGTTACCGCCGTTATGCTGTTAATTATGTGCATATTAGTTTGGTATACAAGCTTTTCTTCTCTAAAGAGCTACCACGCATGATATAACGCACGCATACGGATCAATTGAACAGAACATCGCAAGCCGCCTACATATTCAGACGCCGAGAAAGGTTCCTTCGACAACAAGCTTTCTTTTGATTTCATGACACTCCGAGCCTACGTCTTCATGTCCTTTTACCCAACTTGTAGAGCAGTTGAAAACAAGGTCCCTCTGTTACATTATTATGTTTATTTGAACATACTCTACAGGCCTAAACAGTAAGGGGCCGAAATACAGGAGTAAAAAAAAAAAACAAATTACACAGTAGCCGAACAAGTTAGCTTCACAAGTTAGCTACGGCTCTAGCTTGTGTAAGGAAAGTTAAATACGAAGTCAGTAAGCGTAATGCACAAAGTAGTACATGGGTGGAATATATACGCAATGTAGTGGGGAGGAACGAACCCACAAAATATAGTGGGATGCTGGCTAGACAAGAGGTGCGAGCGCAGAGCGCGAGCTGTTGGTGCCGAGACTGACCGCTGCTACCGGACGCTGCTACTGGACGCTACCGGACGCTGCTACTGGACGCGCTACTAACCGCTGCTACCGGACGCCAATAAAACCCATTCCAAAGTGGTGGAGGTGCTGGGTTTTCAAATCTGGAACTCCGAAGTCGTAAGCTGCCCATCGCCCCAACGATGCTTGGAGACAACATCCAGCAAGCCCAGCCGACCCAGCAATCCATGGCCCAATATCCGCCCGTCATCGTAACTGGCGCGCTGCGCCAAACGCGATCCCCCTTTCTTCAGCGGGGCGGATGACGAGGATGTCGAAGATTGGTTGTCCACGTTCGAAAAGGTGAGCGGACACAATAAGTGGGACGACCCCTCAAAACTGCAGAATGTCCCCTTTTATCTAAAGAACGTTGCCGACCTTTGGTTCCACAACCATGAATCCGAATTGACCACCTGGACTGCTTTTAAGAAGCGCTTTGCCGAGGTCTTCGACCGTCCCGCAGTACGCAAGCTCCGTGCTGAACAACGCCTGCGCGGACGTGCCCAGCAACAGGGCGAAACCTTCACGGGCTACATAGAAGACGTCATCGACTTATGGAAGCGCCTCAACCCGTCCATGACTGAACAGGAGAAAATCAAACACATACTGAAAGGCATAGACGACGATGCTTTTCAAATGTTGTTGGCAAAAGACCCACGAACTGTATCTGAGCTGACCACCCTCTGCCAGAGCTTCGACGAACTTCGCAAACAACGCGTCTTAGCTCGGCGGCAGGCAACCCCGGAGGATTCTCTCGCCTCTTTGACTGTAGGCGGAGAAAATACCATGTTACTGTCGCAAATCAAGGAGTATGTGCGCGAAGAAGTGGCTCGACAGTTATCATGTTTATCACATTTACCACCCACGGAAACTCCTACGCATTGCTTGACGCCGTCTATAAGGCAGGTAATCCAGGACCAGGTCTCCGAAGCTTTGCCACCCAACCCTCAGCCGACACCTGTCGCCGCACCACTGACGTATGCGGCTGCTGCTGCAAAGCCACCGCGTCAAATGCCAGTGCCGCCCGTTCAACCTGTTCGACGTTCGACAACGCCATTTACTGGTGTGCAGCCGTACTACGGAAATCCCTGGCGCACTCCTGACAACAAACCAATTTGTTACGCTTGCGGAGTTCCAGGCCATGTTGCACGCCTCTGCCGTCGGCGCCTCGCGGCCACCCCGAGCCCCTGGACCTATCCCGACTGTCCTTTACGGCCGCCATACCGCATGCAACGCGACCCGCCACCAGAAGTACACACCCGCGACCCCCAGACTTCTTCAGATTTTCAACCCTTCGCTTCCCGTCGTTCACACTCACCACGACGTCGATCACTGTCTCCCATGCTTCGCCGACCCACTACGAATGAGACGGAAAACTGACTGCCGCAGCTCCGGAGGCACGAGCTGCGTCGTCGTCCACCCGTGTAAATCCTCGCCTGTCTCCCGCCAATGTTATCGAAGTATTCGTCGAAGGTGTACGAACTCTTGCGCTTGTGGATACTGGTGCCGCTATATCCGTGATAAGCCAAAGTCTTTGCCGTTCTATTCGTGAAGTGACGAGGCCACCTTCGGGATTATCTCTCAGTACTGCAAGCGCACAGAAAATTCGACCCGTTGCAGCATGTACGACCAAAGTCTTCATTCGAGACGTACTGTACCATATCGAGTTTCTTGTGCTCGCTTCGTGTTCCCACGACGTCATCCTCGGGTGGGATTTCTTGTCGCGCCATCACGCTGTTATCGACTGCGCTCGCGCTCAGGTGGAACTATCGTCATTTTCCGATACGCCCTCTGCTGAGGCAGCCGTACCTGCTGTGTACAAGCTTGTCGTTGCTAGTGACACTGACGTCCCTCCTCTCAGCGCCGTCATGGTTCCTGTTTTAAGTGCTGCACCTTCTAACGCTATTGTTTTGTTCACGCCGTCCGACCTGTTTATTCGTCGCCACCATACGTCACTGCCATTCGGCGTGCTAGCACTTGATTGTAATGACGCAGGAATACTTGTTTGTAACACGAACCTATGCCCTCTTACCTTGCGTCGTAATGAGACGCTCGGCCACGTTCATTCTGTGGACGGTGATGTAATCGTGCCCGTCGATTCCGGTGAGACCAGCCCAAACCCTCATCTAAACGCGCTGACTCCTCACAGTGCTTCAGATGACGTGTCCTCAGATGCACTTCACCGTTCAATCGACAGTGGTCTCGCTCCCGATCAACGGGCGCAGCTTATCACTCTTCTCAACGAGTTCACAACTTCATTCGATTTGGGGAGGAACGAACCCACAAAATATAGTGGGATGCTGGCTAGCCAAGAGGTGCGAGCGCAGAGCGCGAGCTGTTGGTGCCGAGACTGACCGCTGCTACCGGACGCTGCTACTGGACGCGCTACTAACCGCTGCTACCGGACGCCAATAAAACCCATTCCAGCAATTCCAGTTTATGCTGCATATCTGCGCAATACGCAAACAAACCCAACGCAACAGCACCAAGAGGGAGGAAATTAATGCGTGAATCATGGATCACTGAGCAGACAGGCGATTTAAGCGGTGTCAATGAAGTAATTCAACAGAGACTCGGGAAGTATTTTTCTTTTTTTAAATTCCGCAGCATCTCGCTGGAGTGAGTTGTGAAAACCTCGTGTACACACGCGTTGTCAAAACAAACGCCGAGCCATATGCGGCATCTTTCAAGCCTGTTGTTAATTTGGGACATTGAGACGCATGAATGAATCAAAACTAAGCCTAGTTAATGCTGCAGTACCATCGAGAACTAAAATAGCGAGAAAGACCGCATGGAACAAACTCATAGAAATAAAGGCGCCTGCGTTTGTGTTCTCTTTCCACTGGTTTCACGCAAATTGCGTGAGCTCTAAACTACGTCGTGCCAACTCGGCCAACGTTCCACTTCCAGTGAATAAATGATAAATGCACTGGTTATTCAATGAAGCTTCCTTTCATTTAAACGCGTTGAGTATTGCTATAGAAAGCCGCTCTGATGAAAGTATGACGAGGTTTTAGCTACGTCCATCACTAAAAGTGATGGAGAAGTACTCGCCACATCTTTCTCCTAAAGCTTAGTGGCTTGATCACGCGTTTTGCACAGGCAGTCCAGTTATTTCTCTAAAATGATATTGGTAAAACATTAATTGTTCGAGTATTATTGACGGCGTGAACACTTTTGGAAATCATTGTAATAATGTTGGACTGTTTCATATATGCGGTCGTTATTGCGTAGGACATAGCCGATGAGCCAACGTGGCCTGGAAATGGCCCACAAAAGGCGAAAGCCATGTGTCTCATTGGAACGTGTCCTTGACATATGCGGACTGGAAACATGCAATAATTTGACAACTCGCGTCCCGTTCTCTTCGTATGTACCAAACCTGGCATGAAAGTGTACTAATGTATGTACAGGTCGGGACATCAATTACGTCACATCTTCGCCATTTGCTTCGCGATTAACAATAATAAGGTGAAGTGTGGCGCAAACCTGCATTCCTGTGTAATCGCCACACGTGAACGAATGTTAACCTTTGCAGCCACGCTAAATTCACGTCATGTTAGACTACCGAGTGTTCCAGGTTCAGGTCCCGTGTTCGACTACCAAGAAGTCCTGGCTTTCGAGACGTCGCTTAAACGATAGCTAAAGACTACTGCGCATTTTTAAAGAACGGCACTGTGCCGCGTACCACTGCTGAACACCGTTGATACCAAAGAGGTTGAAAACCGGTACATACCAAGCTACACGTACCAGTGAGCAAATGACTTAAGTTCCCATAACAAACGTCCACATTTTTAATGAGCGCCGAACACCTTGTTAAACATTTCCAGAGCTTTGATCCTTGGCGGATCCCCCAACGGTGGGTATGAGTTGCGGTTGTTTACGCCAACAAATACAATGAACACACAGAAAACGACAGTTGCTACAAAGGTTCGTTTTAAGCACAATTCTTTCAGCACAGTCGCACGACGATCTAACAGCTAGACTACAAATTACTTTGTGATTCGAGTTTCCGGCAAGGCAGTCAAAGAACAGAAACGTACATGCATGAAAAAGCCATGAAATGTTTGCGAACTAGGCCAGCGCATAATTAGTAAAAGTTAGGGCACCTTACAGCCTTGACCTTCCGTCAGTAGAACCTGCAGCATTTTCGGGTAGCGAAAATAGTAATTCTAGCTCCACCTGCTCTGAGCTGTGCTATGTTCGGGAACATACGGTGGGTTTACGAGTGCTATACCATCGCGTGATACCATGGCGTGAGGAGCCTGGTACGGCGCCGCACGCGAACAGCCATAACTATTACTCGAGAGAAGAAAAACACAGACAAAAAGAAAACATTTCCGCGAGACCAATCTTATGGGGCATTTATTTCGGCGCTCAAAATCATTTTTAATTTTTGACATTGTGATACTGCGAATGTTCCTTGCACACGGAATTTCATTCACAGATGGTCCGATACAAACAACAAAATGAGTGTACGCTCTTTAACTATGCAGACCATGGTGTCTAACGGTTCATGTCATAAGCACGTTTATATTTCGTAAACACGTTAACGTCACACGAGACAGAACGCTCGTGGAACTGACAAGATTAGATACGTGTATTTATCAGCTTGCCATAGGTTGCGAAAAGCTATAGGGAGGCATTAGACACCCGGCGCCACTACGCCAATGCAATTTCCGGCCGCGCTGGGTGGCTGGCGGCACGCAAAGAAATAAAAACAAAAAAGAAAGACAGTGTGCATGTGAGGGCTTCTCCGGTCTTATTGCATGGCCGTAATTTGAAGTGCAAGAAATATTCCGTTCTTCATGAAAAAGGCGGCGGCAATAAGCGAACGCGAAACCCAATGACTTGGACGGGCTTCTCTCCCACCCGGAATTCTCGTACACGGTTGCCATAGAAACGAGCAAACTGACGCTAGGACGTCGGTCGCGGTGGCGGTGACGGCGTCTGCTCCAGACGCGTCGTCTCCTTCCCTTCGGCTCCAGCGAACGTACGCTTCAAATAGGGAACTATCCAGGGATTTCGGCAGCGAAGTGGCTCGCCAATTTACTTAGTTTCGGTGCTGAGCTCAAGCAGAGAGCGCTGAAAGCACGTGAAGAGGCCCACACTGCATGTCAGGAAATGAAAACAAAATATATATATATAAAATTTAAAAAGGCTCTGCACATCATAGCATCATTCCTGAGGAACAGCTTCAACCGCAGCTTTCCAAAAAGAATTCGCGACTCAGCTTCTCACATTAAAGTGCGGCTAAACGTGAGCCGCTTCTTTCCTTTTTCTAATGCATCATACGTCGACATTGAAATATTATGACCGTAAAACAGTTTCATGTTTAGTTCCTTGTAAGCGAATAACGACTTACCGAGACATATGTATGGAATTATTTTGCCCTTTCAGCAGTGTGCAATGCAGGCGAACACGGCGCACACCTTTCGGACTTTTTAATGTTTGCGAAGCATTTGAGCACATGTGCGCAATCCAGCCGAGTTACAAGTCAGTGTCCCCTTCAACAGCTCCAGGTATGCCACCCCTTTTATTAGTATCAATCAATCAATCAATCAATCAATCCAAAATTTATTTCGAGATTCAAAATTCAATATTTTGTATTCGAGATTATTTGTTTATTACATATATGGCTGGCTGGGCCATGGGCTGACGATCGACCTATTGGCATGAAGAACGGTTTGTATCTACATGATTAGTACATCACTACCTAGAACTCTAGCTATTTACACTACCGCATATATTGAAATCGTAGCGGATGAGAGCGCATGGCACATCCACATAAAAAAAAAAAAAAAATCCTGGTGGTGATACCAGTTTGACGTATCCGTCTCGTCTGTACGCGATAAAACGCCTGTGCGTACCAGTTACTGATTTCCATCGCCGAGGTTACATGCGAATGCGTTTTGTAAATAACAATCACCAGCAGAACCTATACCCCAACGGACGGCGATGTCAATGCCATTATAACTGAATAAATGCGTAGCAACGCGCCGTTTTCTCATCGCTGTAACGAATTACGCTAGAGGCACGTTTGCAGCCAGGTCCCTCTTAGCGCGTTTGCCTACGGACAGGCTTCGCCACCTAACAGTGCCGCGAACTCTACGCGGTGCGCGTTACGGTATGTGAATGCACGGACGAAACAACGTAGACTATATAATCAAACAAGATTGTCAGGTCATATACGATGCTTATTTTTTATCTGCCCAAAAACTTCACGATTAAACCTGCATAAGCTAATGTGACGTTAGTGTTACCAAATTTACAAGTTCACATGACGGGAGTACGGTACTGCTCTGACTGGAAAATTATAAAATTCAGCTTTTAGAGCTGAGGAGTGGCACAAGCCGATTTTGTCGGAACAGCAGCCCGTTCCTCCACCCGTTAGAACATGAACAACCAGTGACTCAAGCAGGAAGGAGGAAGCTTTAGCACAAAGTGACAAAGCTGACAAACGTATCAAAACTTGGCGAAGTTCTGAAAGTGGAGCAAGATCACCATTCGCCACAGACTTCACAGCGCTTAATTGAAAAATGATGTCTTAGCCGAAGGTCAGTTCCTTCAGAAACCCAGTGAGATCAGTTTCTATGTAAGGCAGAAGAAGGCTCAAGGCAGCAGCTATGCGAGGTGGAGGAAGGAGAGGCAGAATAAACAGTAATGGCGACCATAGTGATCTCTCGGTGTCGTTACAAATTTGGCGCGTGTCTACTGCAGGATCAGCCCGTGCTACGCGACTGAACAGTACTCCGCAAAAGTATTCCACAACTGAGAAGGAGGCGCTTGCTGTATTAATGGCTGTGCGTTACTTCCGATAATACATTGGCGGAAGGAAGTTTGTGTTGTATACGGACCATCAAGAACTAACGCACCTTCTGAATATGTCAGAGCCTAGGGGGGAAGTTGGCCAGGTGGGTCAATGAACTTCAACAGTACAACTTTGAAGTCTTCCACCGTCATTTAACAAACGCTGATGCACTGTTTCGGTTGGCAGTCGATGTCCCATGCGTAACAGCGGCCCCGCCACGGTGGTCTAGTGGCTATGGTACTCGGCTGCTGATCCAAGGGTAGCGGGATCGAATCCCGGCCGCGGCGACTGCATTTTGATGGAGGCGAAATGTTGAGGCCCGTGTGCTGTGCGATGTCAGTGTACGTTAAAGAACCCCAGGTGGTCAAAATTTCCGGAGCCCTGCACTACGGCGTCTCTCATAATCAGAGCTGGTTTTGGGACGTTAAATCCCACATAACACAGCGGAACAGTGAACTTGACACGTCCTTGACACTTCAAGGACGGCAAGTTCAACGTGCCAGAGATATTGATTCCAAAGGTTCCCCAGCTGTACCTCGACCGCCCTGAATCAGGTGGTAATGACAGCTCTTTGGAGAATCTACAACAATCTTTTCAAACGCTTCACCTAGAAAATCACGAAAAGATAAGTGAAAGACTGTGTTAAGTCGCGTCATTTGTGTCAAGCGCACAAAGCGAAATACCGGCCTCGACCTGACGAACTCATTTTGCCGTATCACTCAGACAAACCACGTGGACTTTGCTGAATTGAAAAAGAAGAGTCCTGGTGTTCGCAAGACGCAATCTTTTCTCGTGGCGATAGATCAATGTACCAGAGCGGTGGCCCCACGTCCTGGACGAGAAGACGCTAATAGTGTTGCGGCTTTGCTTGACACAGCAATATTCTCGCAGCTTAATGTTGTGATATCAGACAACGGGCGAGCATTCTTAAGCAAGAAGCTTCAACAGTGGGCAGAAAACCATGGTATTACACTATGGCGTTGTGCTCCCTATCATTCACAGGCTAATGGAATGACTGAAAGAGTCATCCATGACTTAAGCAATTGATTTCCATGTATCCAACATTTAAAGGCGGATGGAAATGCTGCCTAGAAGCGGCCGTGGCTCACCACAACAGAACGCACACAACCAGCTTTAGTTGCAGCCCACATTTTGCAGCGTATGGCGCAGTTCCTAAATTACCAGCCGACAAATAGCTTGGTACATGTGACATAGTGCGGCTGCGTGAATACCGGAAAACTAAGCAAGTAGAAAGCAAATACTGAAGGCAAAGAAGCTCCAGTTCGACAAGCGACACCAAGGACACCAGCCGAATATTGGACTGGACGATCTTGTGCTTGAGCGAAAGGGGCTACCAGGAGGTGACATAAGCATTCTTGGCCCTTTTAAGGTTGTTCAATGGTCTTCAGGTACAGCAAAGTGTACCTGAAGACCATAGGGTATTTGAATAATGGACAACTAGAATTCACATCTGCGTGTTCAGTTACCTCAGTAATGATGACTAATTAATTAAAATGCTCATTGTACTCTGGGCCATAAAATTAATCGTATCCGCGCTGTGAATGGTGCTAGAAAGATGCCATTTCGGGTTCAAGTATTTCCTATGTATAACTTCATGAGTGGTCGGAATCGAACCCACGTCCTTTCCCAGATATTGGGAAGTCTGGTCATTGCTCCACTGTAAATATGGAGACAAATATGTTTTCAGATTGAATTGTATTTAACGTTTAAATGATTAATTTGATAATCGGCTGGACTGGAACCCGCGACATTGCCGAATGGAGAGGGGGCGGGGGAAGGGGGGCTGAGTGGCCGTAGATCCGCTGTAAATAAAGGTAGAAAGATGCCGTTTGGGATTTAAGTGAATCTTGGATTTAGGCATTCAATTTCATTAATGGTGAGACGCTCACACGTGGCCTTACTAAAATACAGTGGTGTGCGTGCTCGTTCGTGGGGAAAGGGGGAGGGGGTGTACCTTTGAGTCAGTGACAAATTAATAATGTAGCTCCGCTTCAAAACGATCTAGGAGAGTGCTGCTTGTAACATACGGTCCTGGCGCTCATGGAAATCGAAGCCGCAACCTTCGAGGGGTCGATCATTTCGCTGACACAGAGCGAAGGCGTTGACAGCAAAAGGAGCAAGCGCTGATATAAATGACTTGTGTATACGTTGTTGCTGTAGGTATTGCGATTGCAATTATTACTTAAACAGTCAAAACAATTGTGCGAGGTGCACATTTTGTACCTAAACGTATTCTATATATCTAGGAAAGCATGCGGACAGCACGGAATGAAGTTCAAGCATCAGTGTGCCTCAAGCAAGACTCAGGAGCTAGCGCCGCCGCGCTGACGCGTCGCCGCGTCTGCTCTGTGGTTGCGCGCCCTCCCCCCCCCCCCCCCCCCCCCCCCCACCGACGCGAGGCGACGCGTCTGACGCGTAGGCGCTTGCGTACGCGTAGCGACGCGTGCCTGTGGTTGGGCCTTAAGGCAGAGGGCGACAGAGAAGGCTCAAGGCAGCAGCTATGCGAGGTGGAGGCAGAATAAACAGTAATGGTTTCTTATCTGTAGGTGTCGTTACATTGTATTCCAGTATTGTGCGGAAATAGTAAATAATTGATGAGCAAAGGCTTTCTAAATATTAACTAATGAACTTAATTTCTTTCCAGAGAATAACGACCGGCTCTTCAGGCTATCCAGCTCAAGA
The DNA here is from genome assembly GCA_013339685.2 of Hyalomma asiaticum. NCBI lineage: Eukaryota > Metazoa > Arthropoda > Arachnida > Ixodida > Ixodidae > Hyalomma > Hyalomma asiaticum. The sequence goes on from CM023487.1 coordinate 3,987,301, forward strand.
AAGAGCTGGTGAAATACCACTGGGGTACATCTATACAAAGCTCACTGTAAAACATCGCTCGAGGTGGTGCCGGGGTCTAGCACAGGCAAATATATGGAGCGTACGCCAGATGCTGCGACGGACAAATCGATGTAGGAGTTCTTTCCTAACAAGCTCCTCGAGAAAAGGCGGGATGGGCGAGCTCAGTGGTCTGTCTGTCAGTCACGGGCATTTGGTGCCATTTCAAAGGGTAGGCACTGGCCGGCTTTTGGCCAAGGAAAACTCGGGACCATAACTATCGAAAAAAATTTTAGCTAAACGCGATGAGCGAGCTCTAGAGAGCCAACCTTACGAGCTTCCCCCTCTAGCAACGCGTTGCACTCGAAAGACGTCGCAGTGCCGAGCTACAGTCGTGCCACCTGTTGGCAGAGAGACGAAATAAATTGTGTTTCGCGGCGAATGCTTCCTGGCCTATAACAGCGCGTGGAGGGGAGCGACCGTGGAGGATAGGAGCTAAATAAAGAATGAATGAAAGAATGCTGGAATTATGGACGGTAGAAATAAACGAAGCATGAATAAAGAAGGAAGGAAGACGGAATCAAACGAAGAGGGAACATAGGGACACAGGGATGAAACACGAAAGAAAAGAAATAACGAAATCTTGCTTATCCGAGAAATGTTCCACGACGAAAATGGACGATCAGGACACCGCTACATTCATTCATTTATTCATAGGCGACGGCGAAACGGTCTTTTTGATTAGGCAAGAAGAAAAACTGAGCTGTACTGAGAGGGACCAATACACGCACAATAATCTAAAGGAGCAATGAGCATTGGAGAAAAGCGTGCAGCTTCCGTGATGCTGGTGGTCCTTCGTTCCCTAAGTAAATCATACCCATTATCAATCATGCGTTAAGTCTAGTTGGGTAGCACGTGGTTTGAGTTTGGTCTCCGCAGTGCTCACTCGAACTACGCGTTCCGACACTCCACTTACGTGCTGTCACGTAGTCACAGCGCCTTCTTATCCCACGCCAACGAGGAAAGAACTTTATCGAAGATGCCCTGCAAGCTACCAGCGTACCTCTGTCTCAAAGTTCGCACTATCTACCGCGCCCATCTGTTGCCTCTTCCTGAACCGCAAAGATGGACATTCCACTCCGAAGGCGAGGTATGAAAGCAAACACAGCAGCGTGGTTCGCGCCGCGGAGACTAAACAAACATTTCCCGCCGGGGACACCGCGCTCTTTGCGGTCGTCGAACGAAGCAGCCGCGGCGCTTCGCAGCTCCGTCGTGCCGCAGCACTGCGATCGATCCCGTAGCCTCGACGTGCCAGCTTCCGCGACGCCGGCTATTGCGTAGCCTCGCTACCAGCAGGCAAACGAGCACGGCCATCCGTCTGAACATGGCGTCCTCGGCATAACACAGCGGCTCATCTTCGTATGAAAGCGCGCTGCAGAGTCGTACCTTCCGGCGGCGTGTATCTCGGCAAACCGGTCGCGCTTTCCGTGCGACCGCGATGACTGAGCTGCGACATGACGTGAGGCCGGGCATCCCGATCGCAGCAGTGTTGGCAGGAGGTAAGCCTTTGGGCTTCCCGAGTTTCGCACGATGGCACTGTGGTTCCTGTTGCGCGCTTTGCACTGACACTTTGGGAGGTTATAGGAACAGCTCGTCACATTATTCGGCAGCGCCTCGGACGCACCTATATACGGAATTAGTATCAGAAGGTATGGCTATAAATATCTAGCTTTATAAGAGTCATTAATGCCATGTTTGCGACCAACGTACCCTTGTTGCCAACATCGCTTCCAAATGATTCAGTGTTTCCCATCTTCCAGTCCCACAAGAACGATCGGAAACGCTTTGAAAAATACAACTTCGTTTCAACCAGGCAGTCGTGCGACTTATACCAGAGTAAAGCATGTCACTTGCTCGCTTCGCAAGTTTGACTAGTGGGCGTGCGTTTCATACAGGCCTAATCTCTCTAGATTTTGTTGAGCTTCATTTCTTTACCACGAGTCAGTCTGCCACATATACCAACACCACAGTCTCAAACAGATCAACGAAAACACCAAATAGAGTCAGGTCACCAAGCTCTCAAAGCCGTTTGTTACATATTTACAGATGTTTTCATGTGAACCGGCACGAAACCGTAAACTCATGGCTGCACAGAGCTGGTTTCTCCGCGCAGTTAGTGTTCTTGAGGTGGTGCACGCTTTACAGGAGTGATTATTTCGCGCGCGGTGAAGTCTGCGTTGGGCACTTACGCGTACGTTTACACTGCTTTGTGATTACAGTTCAGTAAACAACTTAGCACAATGTATTTAAAAGCATAATTTTACAGCAAACATTGACTGCCAACCTAAGTTTAGCCATCTAGTTTTGACACCAAAAGTAATTTAAATAGGACAACTGTAAGACTAAGTAAATGTTTGAGTGGGCCAAAAAATTTTGGTAATGATCACGCGCAAGCTCGAGCAGTTTCGGCGCATAGGATCTGTCGTGGCTGCTGTTCGCTACATCATGGGTAATTTGCTATAGGAAATATACACAGCCAGTGGAAAAGACGCTACACGCAAAGGACATGTGGATGATCAGTGGCCGTCCGTATATACTTCCTTTAATTATAAACCAGCTGGTCCAGTAGTTTACGTTAGCCAGCTATAATTCCTTGTTAATTGCTAACGCTGTAACAGCAGCGAAATGTGGAGCAACCTAACCAGCTTTACTGACTTGTCAGCTGCGTAGATTGTTGTTTGCTACTTCGCTGGGAAGTCATGCGCGCAGCTATGTTGTTTTTTCTTTCTTTTTTAATGGGGTTTCGCGTCCCAAAACCAGTTCTGATTATGAGAGACGCCGTAGTGGAGGGCTCCGGAAATTTCGACCACCTGGGGTTCTTTAACGTGCACTGACATCGCACAGCACCCGGCCCGCAACATTTCGCCTCCATCGAAATGCAGCCGCCGCGGCCGGGATTCGATCCCGCGACCCTCGGATCAGTAGCCGAGTACCTTAGCCACTAGACCCCCGTGGCAGGGCGTGCGCGCAGCTTTGCCTGCGTGAAAAACAGCAGGCAAAACCTTGAATACTGCAACGTTGGATTCCCTTGCAGTCAAACTGCCTAATACGAAGCTTAGGATAACGTGTTTGTTTCTTCTTTTGTACATTCACGGGCAATTAGAGCATGGGAAAGCTTTGGCTTTTTTATCGACAGAATGTGAGGAGATGTTGACGTACGAATAATAATAATAATAATAATAATAATAATAATAATAATAATAATAATAATAATAATAATAATAATAATAATAATAATAATAATAATAAATGAGGTTCATGCCATAACCAGCTAAGCTTATGACGCACGCCTCGTAGTGGAGGGCTCCGGAGTAATTCTGACCACCTGGGGTTTAAAACGTGCACCTAGATCTAAGTACACGGGTGTGTTCTCTGCATTTCGTCCCCATCGAAATGTAGCCGCAGTGGCCGGGATTAGAACCCACGACGTTGAGCTTCGCAAGCCAACACCCAGCCGCTAAGCTAACACGGCGGCTATGTGGGTCGTCCTTGACTTGGTGTCAGCAAGTGACCGTGTACCAGGATTTTTTGCATCCTCGTACATCAAGGACAGCGTCGTGTTTTGGGGCTTATACGTGGAATGGACGGAGGACAATAAAATTTGATTTACTTTATGCTGTATTAACCTGTTAATGGAAGGAAGGGACAGCAAAATGGGAAAGGAGGTTAAGGTTGACCAATCCAGGACGACCGGTATGCTGCCTAACACAAAGGGAATGTTATGTAGCTGTTATGCTTGCTGTATTGTTCCACTCCTGTCTTGGTCCTGATTTGGACCGACAGTATCTGTAAATAAATAAAATAAATAAGTAAAGGTAAACGATATCACAGACAGACGCATGCGAGAGGAAATGTTCGCACTGGCCCTGCGAAAAGGGTCCGCCAACAGAGGGCAAGGGCGGGTGGTGAGATCAGCTGTGTAAAAGAAGAAAAAGACCACAATGTTGGTGAAATCGTAGACCATCTGCGGAAAGCACTGGACCCGATTGCCAGCGTAAGTTTTTTTAATGTAGAAGCATGTGCTCACGATCGGTAGCACATGGAAACTCATCTCGAAAGGTGACCTCTTCTTTACCCACTCTCCTATCTTCCGGTATCCCTCCCTCATGACGATGCGCCGTTCTTTTTTCTTTTATGGATTGGAGAAATTAGCGTATAACCTAACCTCAAAGTTCTACCAGAATAAATGTATGTTGTACTAATATGAGAATACATGCGTGAACATGAATCACACGTTGATTTAGGTTAAGAATTCACGTCACTATCGAGTACATACAGGTATGCATAACTTACACCTAGAGAGTTTCAACGATAGCAAATGATCTCAATCTTTCCATCGCAGTCGTCCTTTGTAGCTGCCTTGTTCAAGCCATCGACTACGAGGAAACTGTTGTTTGGCAGCCGGACCCCCAGCACAAGTATGTCGCGCTGCGGGTAAGGTCCCACCACGTTTGTTTATAAAAGTAGCGTTTGTCTCGACCGGGCAATGCTGTGAAGTTTACGCGTCGCCTAAAATAAGCGAGCTCCAACACTATCGGCAAGAGAGTTGTGAGGCTCAACTAACTGTTACCCGTATGAATGTAATAAAATAGCACCTAGCTTATCTCAGCCACAGATTTCGTACGCGTACGTCAACTAGCGCACAGATAAGAAGTGTAGACTGCGAGGAAATAGATCTAGACAAATTATGTGCGTTAAATTAGTATCACTTGCGTCCATGAAATCAACGTGTGTGTCACCAGGCGTCTTCAACGACTCCACGCCACCGAACTTATCGGGAAAAGTGACAGGAGAAGCAACACTTTGAGCTTCGCATAGGCAAGATTCGTCTTTGATGACCAATGTTCCCTTTTTGGGTGGTTCGCGAAACTTCATCTGAATTTCTCCACGGCTAAAGTATGCTGAAGGGGCACTTGGGATCAAACAAGTGAAATAACAAATGCAACCAACCGGCAGACACACTTACGTACATAAAATTACATGGAAGGTTGTTGGCCTTAGTGCACCAGAAACGCTGTTCGTGGCTACGGATACTTGACCTACAGCTCCGTCAGACAGAAAGTTTGTATTTAAACTGGCCAGAGAGAACAAAGAGTGAAGTAAAAGAAAGAAATGTGCACGGGCGCTGCTACTATCCCTTTCGTCTGCTGCACGTTACATTTACACTAGAAAACATAAGAGCAAAAGAGACATTATCAGCCCGAATTTTGACGAGTGCCACCGACGCAATTCTTAAATGCTCACCTCTGTCGATCGTGTGCCGACGCGCGCTCACGTAACATTCTGAAAAGCTGCACTTCACCGCAGGAGGTCAAGCCACGAGTCCAGAGTCGGGCCGACGATTCCCTAAGCCCTGATCTCAAAGAGGAGTCTGACCAAAATGGTAAGCTGAACACTATCACTCAACACACGTTGGAAAGGCAAAAGAGAAGTAACATACAAAGCATAATATGGAATAAAAGACTGCTGTTAGGCCAACTGCTTGAAATGAGAATGGTGGGATAAGAACAGGAGAGCCGATGACGAGAAAGCCCAATAATTTTCACACACGGGCTACATGGAGTATGGGTGCTAAGAATATGTTGGTAGACTATTTCGACTCAAAGACGCCCCAGGGAGCCACCATCAATTTACCGGGCCTCATTGGACTCGAGCATCATTACAAAGCTACAAACTTGAAACAGTACATATTGGGAGGATGCGGTTGTCACGGTGTATTTATTAGGCCTCGCTGATGCAGCGAACCGGCCGCGACCAAAGCACCGAACAGACTACCGATGATTACCCACACCCGATGAAGAAGAAGCCTTTGTGATGATGATTATGTACAGATGACGAAGAGGAGCCTTTTAAGTGCCCACACTATTTTGCACTCCTGTCCGTATCCAGGCAGCAGCAATATGTAGGGCAGTCTTTGAAGTCACTGATGGCGATGGTTTATGCCATTCCCTATGTGCCATGTTTCCATTCGGTGTCGTGTTTTAGTAATAAGGAAGTTGTGACCCAGTCGTTAGACGGGCTTTTCTGCAAATATGCAGTTTTATCTTTTTTTACTTTGCTTCCACATAAACCACGGTTTTACATCACAGTGCTAAGAATAAACGAGTTGCAGATCGCCTGCACTTCAGGGAGAGTGGCGGTACTTCTTGGATCTGAAAGTACCGCGCAATATCGTGCACAAGCGTAATCCCTTCTCGAACAACGTGGTGTGTGCGAACGTTCGTTACGCTGTTCTAAAACCCGCTACCTTTGTATGAGAAATGTCAGCGAGTTAATCTCATGATATGATAGGCTGACCCCTCTTCGCGTACTCCAGCACAAAAAAAAAAAAAAAAAGGAACGCTGGAAAGAGCGAAGGGTGATGGTGAAGACGTCGGTGTTCCATTAGACCAAGCTTTTTAATACGTAAACAGCGTCTATTGGTGAGCGGAATGTATAGACTACGCATTAAACTAACGTGACCGTATTTAATTGCTAATGAAGCGGCAGACAAGGTAAGTGCTGTCCCTTGGCAGCCGGATATATTGTCGTTCTAAACGCGGTGCGTCAAGAACAGCATAACTCAATATATGGTTTAGAATGTTCAGCCCACATTATAGAGATGAACAAACTGGTGAATTTACTGTACCAGTATATGCTCCAGACAAATGTAAGACGACTGGCAGATTCCACCCCATTTTCAAAATAAGGTTTTCTATTCTCATTCGTTCGGGACATTCTAGATTAGAAATTTCGGAGTACATTCATCCCACATGTGAGATTTTATTTACATGATTTACACCAGCAGCGACACGCATACGGATTCTCCCGCGCAGATACAGCTTCCTGGTTGCCATCACCAAAAGTTCCGCCTTCGGACTCCCAGAAAGCGGAACCTCCCGCGAACGGTGAGACGACAGGTCACTTTCGATACAGTGCTCTCTGACAGTTACGTTGGTGTTTTAATGCTGTTTTGTCCTTCTGTACTTCTTGGCCACGGAGAAAGAAGTATTTGAGGAGAGGAAACTGCTATGCCGCGGCAGCGCGCGGCGGCGGCCCGTTAATATAACGCTTGGGCGAGGGGAAAGTTGAGTTTTCTCCGCATCACGACAGATGACGCTTCCGGCCTGTTGCCATCGTTTACATGTCCTATGGGCGCGACACACAATAATCGCGTTACCGTCTCATATATTGCAAATTTTCTGAGTTTTCAGCTGTAGCGTCAATAAATAGGGGCGGCGGACATTTTAGCTGCAGTTAGTAATAAATGCTGGCTTAATTACGTGCAGCACAGCGCTTGGAACGAGCTCCTTGCAGTCACTCCAGAACAGACGACGCATGCCGCTGGAAGTCACTCGCTGGCGTATTGTGAGCACGCACGGGTAAATGGCATTGGGAAGAAGGGGCGTGAAAGATGCTGCGTGTTCTTTTGTTTCTGCTAACTCTACATCTCTCACTGGCTTCCGCAGCGTGCTGCGGGCCGGCTCCTCAAACTTTGCGCGCGCTTTTCGTGTTGCAACAAAGGCGAGCGCTGTCCAGTATTGCCATCAGTGCCATTTTGGGGCGGCAATCTGTTGTGCCAAACCTTAACATTGGCTCATCCTGCAAGGTGAAGCTCACTACTTTAAAAGTCCCAGTGGCTCGCTGAAATTGGAGGTGTACACTCGTGCGATATACCAAGGAAAGACCGAGGGCTCATACCCGTGTATATGTTCGCGAGAAGCATTTCTCGGATAGTCACATACGTGGCGATGTTAAAGCGAGCTTGGTGGCGAAGGCTTCTTATGACTTCGTTGATTGATTGATTTGTGGGGTTTAACGTCCCAAAACCAGTTCTGATTATGAGAGACGCCGTAGTGGAGGGCTCCGGAAATTTCGACCACCTGGGGTTCTTTAACGTGCACTGACATCGCACAGCACACGGGCCTCAACATTTCGCCTCCATCGAAATGCAGCCGCCGCGGCCGGGATTCGATCCCGCGACCTTCGGATCAGCAGCCGAGTGCCATAACCACTAGACCACCGTGGCGGGGCGTTCTTATGACTTCGTATCCACGCCCCCGAGCTGCTGGCTACTCCATGGGTAACCCCCCCCCCCCCCCCCACGTCCCAAAAAGTGAAATTTCGAATAAACACTTGGTTCAGCTACCTGTTTCCTGTTCGTAAAAAAAAAAAAAAATGGCCCACTGGATCTGTCGTGAAGCGCGGAGAATGTGCAGTTGTTAATTAAGACACAAATATGCTCGCTGTTTGCCACGATGAGGAAAATATGCGATGGTGCGTCCTCTAAAGTCCCTTTGCCGCGAGTCCATTGCCTTGAACAGCAAAGAAGCAAACAAGGGCGTATGTGTAGTTGAAAGAAAAGAAACGACGCTGTACCGATAATGGTGGTGCTGGCCCAACCAACCGAACTCACGTTCCAGAAGAGGTACTGTGCACGTAATTGTTGTGTAGGCGACACTTTCTTTTCTTTAGGCTATCAGACAATTTGCAGCCACTGAGGACGCGCAAGAAACGCATCCACTGGGGTGAATCGCCGCCGATTGGCCTTGAAGCCATTGAAGCATTAAACCGGCAAGCTTCCGCGGAGACCGCGACGCGCGCATTCCTCTTTCTCCGCCAGCCGACTCGCACGACAGAGGGCGCGTCGGCGCGGTGCCTTAAGGCGTGACTTTATCGGGCCGCCCGAGCGAGCGCTGTTTCTCCTCCTCAAGAATTCTTGCTCCGTGGTTTTGGCTACCAGCTTACGGCCATGTGTAACTGGAAGGGGCATACCTAAAACGGAAGCTTCGCGAAGGGTGCGCACAAGCCTGCGTTGAAATTCTAAGAGTGTAGCAACCCGCGACGCTGTGGTTTTGCGAATACTTAATTTACACGCGAATTTCTAAATTCACCAAGTCTGAATAATTTTACAAGTGTTGAAGATTGAGCGAGTTGGTTGGTCCTACTTGAACTGGTATAGCGCATTATGGAACTAGAGAAATGGCCAAGCAGACCGACACAAGAGGACAGAGCGCTATGTCCACTTGTGTCGGTCTGCTTGGCCGTTTCTCTTGTTCCATAATGCGCTATACCAGTCCAAGTACTGAATAATTTTCCTTCGTGGGTATATAAAAAAAAAACAATCTATTCCTCCAAAATAAGATAGGAGTCGTGTTCAAATTGCAGCGCCAGCGATGGCTCCCTCGGAGTAACAAAGCCCATTCTCTAAGACCACGATTATGCGTACCGCAGGAGACAAGTTATTGCAAGAGCCAAAGGCGCGTCATGGCCATCATCAGTGTTCTATAGAACATTGAATACACTGAGGAGCGGAAGCGCATCACACCACATGCTCCTTACAGACAACCGTGTACAGACCCCTGAAATTTTGCACAGTGAAACTACTCGGCGTCCGCTATTTCAGCTTCTTGCTCTTAATGCAAGTCCGTAACGGCAGTATTCGAACTGGTGCAACGTTAATTATCTAAGGGCCTTGAACCAGTGAACCAGAGCTCTCATGCGCCGATCGTTTTGCGAACATACCGGTTCTCAAAGATCAGTTTCGCCTCTACGCAACGTTGCTAGGCGGTGAAGCGTATCAAAACTTGGAAGTCGGAAGGGTCCACTGCCACGAGCCACTGTCGGTGTTACATGCGGGTGACCGCCGTGTCTCGTCACTAACATGTCATTGATACTTGCTCTTTGTAAAGGTACTAATGGTTAAAACGTAGCTGCGAAGAATCGCCGACGCCTTCCACACAGAGCCACATTCCACATATTCGCTGACAGTGCCGTGGCGGCTTATAGTACGCTGTGCCTGGCGGTTAGCGTGCACTGCAATCACATCTGTTCGCATCAAGGGGAATTAAAAATGCATGCATTCGTGTTTTTTTTTTACTACTCCACTTCTAGGTCAATTTCGTGGTTTCTGAAGAGCCCGACGAAACATTTTTTGCTTGCATTCGGGGCAATAGCTTCGTAGTCGTCGAGTATAGCAAAGTTCAAGCCCTACGTATGGGCGCTGATGGACGGTCGGCCGAGTTGTGAGCGGGAAAACCACTGCCGTCCACCGGAAATAAGGGGAAAAGAAGCGGGGGGGGGGGGGGGGGGGGGAAGGGGGCGGGTTACTGCTCGTTATTTATCAGAAAACATTTACGAACCATTAGCGCACCCAGGATTTCTGTCAGGAGGGGGAGGGGGGGGGGGTCAAATTTTCACGAAGGACATACGACTTGCGCGCCTTGCGCTATACGTCATTGCCTTGCTTCAGCTGGAGGAATCGTAAAGCAAATAAAATGCCAAATAATAGTAACATGAATGATGATGATGATTTTTATTATTGTTTTCGGCGTTTTGCAGAGACATTAGCGCCACATTCTTCTAGGACATAGGAGCAGTTACAGAGGGGGAGGGAGTTAGGTCGGCCTCAGGGGGGGGGGGGGGGGGACTAGAAACCCACCCCCGTCGGTGCGCCACTGTTACGAATGACGCCGGAAAAGCGTTTGGCACGACAAGAAGGAGTAGTGCACAATTACGAGTAGTTATATTTAGCAAAGGGATCACAGCTTTAAAATTTCCCGTAGTACTAGTAATTTTAGCATTAAATTCTATAGTTTCTGCCGTTTTTCCTCGTTCGGAATAGAAGAGCTTGGATTACACTGTTCGAATACCGTCGCTTTATACGCTACGTCAGTACCGTAACCTGTAAATTTATTATTTATGTGCCTTACTAACATACGTCACAGTCCGTTTATTGTCATTCACCTGCTGTTTCGTTCTGTACATGGTAGCGCATAGCTTCCCTAACTCATGGTAGGAAAATTACCAGTAAGCTCAGCTATCGGTCTTTCTTGTGCGCGCATGCTCCCAACTACAACTCTTCCGACGTAACGGAGAAGCTTTAGGTCTCAATTATGCATGTACCAACTCGCCCAACAAGATGTTTTGATGGAGAAGCATCGAAGCTCAAATGTTCGCGTAGCATGCGAACAGCGAGAGAGATAAGAAGGCAGAGATGTTAACCAGACACAAAGACTTGCACTCCATCTGATAGGGGATGGAAAAGGGAAATAAAGAGAGATAGAAGAGCGGATAGAAAACAAAAATAGCGAGCAGGAGGTATGACATGGCCTCCAAATTTTGAGCATCACCCGTCGCCACTCGAAGCAAGCTTGCTTCTAAACGCTTTGGTTTTCCAGGGCCACCCGTGGCCGCCGCTGGCGTTGCGGTGCCAGCTCCCGGCACGCCAGTGGTGCCTCCGAAGGCGCCGATTCCGGAGTTCTCGTTCGGCGTGTGGAACGCCACCGATGGCACAGTCTGCATACTGGCCAAGTTCCAGGTCTTCTTCACCATCACCTACGCCAGCAGAGGCGGACTGCAGGTGCGTTCGGCTTTTCCGGCCTCAACATATGCTCCTGCTCAAATACCGAGCCCGAAAATCCGTGCACGGCGATTGACGTACAACGATGACGAGTAATTTATTATTATTATTATTATTATTATTATTATTATTATTATTATTATTATTATTATTATTATTATTATTATTATTATTATTATGTGACCACTTCGCTTCGAGTGGCGCTCTGGAATGTACAGCCAAGAGCAGAAGTATGATGAAAAGTAACAGAGTCACGTGGCCTTATTTCTTACGCAGCCTGCGCATTCTTGACTTCAAATGGTGCATGCCAAACTGCGAGAAAACTTTAGTTCGACCGGTCGCTAACATCGATTCCTCGCACACATCAGTTAATTAGGCAATGCGCCGCGTATTTTTCAACCACCTATTTATTATCCTATGTCCCACATGCCCAGACTGTACAATCAAGAGCCTTCGCAACTTATATTCTAACTCGTTGCATTTTCCATGTATTCTGTCTTTGATGTAATCACTTCCTTTGGAATGCCTTTGGCCTTCGGGTTAAATAAATAAATAAATAAATAAATAAATAAATAAATAAATAAATAAATAAATAAATAAAGTTTTCTTGCCACTGGTGATGCAGCGGTACGTATGAAGCAAAATGTTTTTTTTTTTAGCTATTGGAGGCAAAATGCTTACACCATTAACATGCGTCTATAGGTACAAAACACACAGGGTAATGTTATCGTTTCGTTTCACAGCCGGGGCAGAGTTATTCTCGTTAATATTTATGTCATCATAATTACTTTCAGTAGCCTGTCTACGCCCGCTGCAGGGTGAAGGCCTCTCCCATAGATCTCCAATCGTGCCTAACTGCGACCAATTTATCCTCGCGAATTTCCCGCGGGGATGAAGTGTTTATGTGCTCGTCTCTCACTGATTGAAACGCAGACGGTAACCCTGAAAATGCCCGAGAGCGCCAAAGCCAAAGGAATCTGTGCTACGGAAGACCAGGAGCCCGTTCTCGAACTCACATGGCCAGTGTTCCGGTTCATCCTGATGTTCTCCAGAGTAAGTGCAAAACGAAAGGGGAAAGAACAAGGGCTCGTTTTCTTCTTCTTTTTAAATGTTAGACGACCTCGTGAAGCCAGCAGACAATGAGGCCACATAGGGAAAGTTATTTGTAGTTTTTAGTGTAGTGTAGTTATGACATAAATGAAAAGGGATTAGAGCGAGCGAAAAAATACACCAGCCGTCCGTGGGGACCGAACATATATACAACCTTCGGATACCGCGTCCGATGCTCTACCAACTGAGCTACGGCGGCAGTCGTTCTCCCGTCCACTTTAATGGGCATTTCTGTACATTTTATTCCTGGGAACGTTCCTCGGCGCCACTGCTAGCTATAGACCTCACGCATGCGCGCAACGTCCTTGAGGCGATGTTGATTACCCAATGGACTGCTTGGATCCTCACGGGCGCACAGCATTGGCAGCCAGAGCATTCTACGCTACCTGACACACTCAGTTAATGTTCTCGAGTGATCAGTAACGCGAATCCTGGGTTATTTGTCATTGCAGGTGCGGTCACATCTGATGATTTGTGGGGTTTAACGTCCCAAAACCAGTTCTGATTATGAGAGACGCCGTAGTGGAGATCTCCGGAAATTTAGACCACCTGGGGTTCTTTAACGTGCACTGACATCGCACAGCACACGGGCCTCAACATTTCGCCTCCATCGAAATGCAGCCGCCGCGGCCGGGATTCGATCCCGCGACCTTCGGATCAGCAGCCGAGTGCCATAACCACTAGACCACCGTGGCGGGGCAATGCGGTCACATCTAATCTGCTCTATGTTACATTGGGATATTCATGCCCTCTACTGTTCGTGTTACTGTGACTTAAAATTTTAAGTCGCAGTAAAGACCAAATGGCCCGCGAAATATCAGAAGCGCACTTTATCAAGAAGAAGGGCGACACATGCATCAGCACCACGTCTATCTGCTTGCGTGACTGCGAGATTGGATTACTAAATAAGGGCTGATAGATGTACGTTTTTTCATTGGCCTAGCGCATTTGCTATAAACGGTTTTAATAAACATAGTTGGAGTAGCGCCCGTCCTGTGTGTTTACTGTAGTGTCTGCGTCTAAAAAGTAGCGCTGAATATTTCAAGCAACATGTGTGGCCGACTAGCCCAGCAACGTGTTTTGTTAAGTATTTAGCCAGCAAGTCCGCGAATAAGAAATGAGCGCAGTTTACTACCTCGAGAAAGAAACTGTGCTCTCCAGTCCTTAGCGTGTGGTGCATTTCATAGCCAAACTCGAGCTGCATGATTTTTCTTGGAGACGCAGAACAGAGGGTGTCTTGAATAATCTGTCGTCGCTGTGGATGGCCATACATTCTGTGGAGTGTCGAGGCTCAGACGCAGCACGATTTTATTTATTTATTTATTTATTTATTTATTTATTTATTTATTTATTTCGTTACAGAAGCTCGTGCCGCATTTCCCCTTCCCCCCCCCCCCCCCCCTTCCCCGAATACACAGTAATGACAGTTCACCATCGTTTTCCAGTGGCGCAACGTGATTGTTTCTGATGAGACACGTTTGACTCTGTGCGCAGGTTCCTCCGGCGGGCGACAAGGGCCGGGGATCGTGGAAAGTCAGCGGTATGGAAATACAGTTCAACACGAACTCTCCTTTCTTCCCGGGTGCCACGAACGGTGAGCGTGAGATCTTTGTGTGACAGATACATCCCAATGAGAAAGTAAAATGGTTACAAGCGGCGCAATGCATAGAATGACCACGAAGTGACGATACCGACGATTGTGTGTGTGCGTGTATATATATATATATATATATATATATATATATATATATATATATATATATATATATATATATATATATATATATATATATATGGGTCATTCCACGCCAACTGCCCCAGCTGTGGCGGTCGACAAAAATGAACTTCTTCCGAAAATTTCCAAAAAATTACAGGGAAGTGAGCCTTACCTCCACAGCACTTTCAGGAAATATTTTGAGCAGGAAAAATTTTTTAGGCTCGTGAGGGTCATTTGAATTTCGAAAAACGGCGGAAAACAAGGCGTCAGACAAAAAATTCCTGAAGATCAACCAATGGGCCAATCGCTTAAAAATATGCATTTTTCCATTCTCATAGCATTTATCTTCACTTATAAAGATGTTTTACAAATTATATTCATGTTCCTCACTGCTTAAGACCGAGGTGAAAATGGTAAAATTGCAGCGTTTTTGGGAATTTTTTCCTGAAAAACAATTTTGCAAGCAAACCAGAAAATATTTTTGTACAACTGTACATGACAGGTAAAATAGTATAAAAAATCATTTTTGCCTATGTGCTGTGCAGAGGCTCTGAAATAAATCTGTAAACTTGACAAAAACGCCACTTTCCCCTATGTTTAGGCGTCAATTGCACCCTAAGGTGGTCCATGAAAAAATCAGAACAGGGCATGTAGTTGAGCAATGTAAGCGCTTTCGAAAGAGCAAGTTTCATCGAGGTAATTTTTGTCTTCTTCGAGAAAAAAATTTTTGAAATTGAGTCCCATCACTGTCCTTCTATTGCTCCGGGATTCGTCTGCTCCTTATGGCTTGCTGGCGGGAAACACAAACCACCTTGCCTTGCCGCGTAAAATAAAAGGTAGCACGTGAGCAGCTTGTGGTTTTTCTATCTTTTCGTTCCTACCTCAACTGCCGTTTCCTATATAAAAAGCGATAACAGCACAGGGACACATTTAACTGTACGCTTGGCTTAGAAACCACCGTGTCTCCATAACAAACAACGGCACCCTTTGCGTGCTCCTCTGACTATGAGAAATAATGAGCAGTAAAGCGTATGTACTTGCGAAGCATAAGAACTTTAAAAGCAGCAACTTTTGTCAACGTAATTTGTATTTTCATAAAGAAAAACATTTCCAAATTATTCCTCCTTTTTTTCGCTCCGCAGTTTGATATCTCCTAACAATATGTTGTCGGGCAATACAAATCAATTTACCTTGCCGCGTAAAATAAGAGATGGCGTGTCCGCAGCTTATGGCTTTGGAATCTTTTCGTTCCTACGTCAACATTCTATTCTTATGTAAAAGGCCAATATCAAAGGAAGGCATTTAACCCCACGCTTGGCTTAAAAACCGCGATGCCCCCTTAATAACAGCGGTACATTTATCGTGCTGCTTTGACAAGCAGTTCGCTGAACAGGAAACGAGGAAGCAAAATGGGGCGTCAGCGTAGCCTCTAATTGTGAATCCAAGCCACGAAAGCACAGGTCCTTGCCTCGATGGACAGCGCAGCACGTGATGACACGCCGCGTATTCATGCTACCTGTACGTCGTCGGCGACCCTCACAAACAGACACCACAAAGCTTTTCTTCGCATTAGGATTTTTGCGGTTGCAAGCCGACTCATCTGCTTCAAACTTCAAACTTCAAACTGAATATATATATATATATATATATATATATATATATATATATATATATATATATATATATATATATATATATTCAGTTTGAAGTTCGATGGGTCCGGTCCAATGTAGGGTTGAAAAGAGGGACACACGTTCAAAATTCTTGTTTTATTAACGTTTCGTTGTATGCGTTCATGGGCGACGACAATAATAACGTCTGGTTGGTTTAGGCATACGCTTCATTTATTTCATCCTCGCCACTCACTCCTGTTTTAGACTACATTTCGTGCGTAGCGCACTTTGCGCAGTGTCACTGAATCTGATACAATCTCCGCATTCATGTTTTTAGGGGCGAAGCTCCTTAAAGCGGCACCCGTTCGTCCCTCGTCGTAGTCGTAGTAGTGCGTAACCAGTCTTACGCTTTGACCTCCAAGGTGGTGCCGGTGGGAGATTTCTCCTGTGCGTTGTTGAACAATAAAAAATTCGCAGCGTGCGCGTTAACTAAAAGCCGAATTCTTCTGTCTCTCATTCCCCATTAGCAGCCATTGGCATGTTCCAGTAGGAAACGTTAGTAGAAGTAGAAGTGTAAGTGTTAGCTAAAAGCCGACTTCTTCTGTCTCTCATTCCCATTAGCAGCCATTGTTTACCTCCGAGTTGCCTTCAGGAACGTCAGGTGGCGCGCGAGCTCTCTCACTCTTCCATCTGCTGTCTTGTGTGAGACAGAAAGAGAGAGAGAGAGAGAGAGCGAAAGACTGTCCGTTTCTAACGATGATGATGGGTTTGTGCTAGCGCGTTACGGCGCGTGTAAGAAGCTGGTGTAAGACGCTGTGGCCTCTCCGCCTTATACTCTTTCAGCAGTCATGTGATGGCGTCGGCAAACGCGGTGCGCGTTCCGGCCTGTGTAAGGGGCTGCGTGAGACGCTGTGGCCTCTCCCCCCTTACTATAGAGTGTACTGCATGTTTGTAACGCGTTTGTGCTAGCGTCCCCTTAAACGCCAGATCCCAGCGTTCGAATAGAGTGTTTCTGACGTCTTTACATGATGATCGACTGGGCGAATTACACGGAAGATTAACGGTTTATCGGTGGTTCACTCCGGAGCTTCGCCCACTCATCATCATTCACCCCGTGGATATGCTGTGAATTTTTTTTCAGTATATCACTGGCCAGTGACGCGCTCTATTGTCAAACGCGATATTCTATGCATATTCTCATATATGTTTGTATCTGTATCTTTATATTCTCTATCTGTATTTATGTCGCACCTTATTGTAAAGATGTCGCACCTTCTTTCAAAAGAGTTATGATGACCATGTGCTGTGCTTCAGAATGTACTGTAGTGCATGACAACGTGGCAATCTGTGTTTGCCAGGTGCAGTACATCTGCTTTGCAACGTCATATTATGTACCTTTAAATAGTGTGTGTGCATCATTGTACTATTTTCATTCTGACGAAGCCCGGCCCACCGGCCGAAACGTTAATAAAACAAGAATTTTGAACGTGTGTGTCCTTCTTTTGAACCTTATATATATATATATATATATATATATATATATATATATATATATATATATATATATATATATATATATATATATATATATATAGAACAATGCGATGACATATGCCATGTCATACACTAATGAAATGTGATCGCGTTATCAAATGACGCCATCGTCGCATGGTCACGTGAGTTTTCTTGTCATCAGGTGGTAACGCCGCTCGCCGGACGGATGCCAGACTCTTCCGGAACTTCATATGGACCATATACATTTCGCAGTTTAGGAATATGTTGCGTAAACTCCGCCATGATATGGTAAAGTTTTCATCCAGAGAAAGGCAACGCTCTATTACACTGAACAACCACATGCTAGATGCTAGTGGTATCGGACCTGACGTAACCGTTAACATGGAGCCTTTTGTTTTCGTTCTCTCTCTCTGTCTGTCTTTGTCATGCCTTCGGCAATCACCCTACAACACTTTGTAAGCCTCTACTTTAGTGCTTCGGCATTCCGCAAACTGTTTTTATTCGCTGCGTCTCTTGCGGTTTCATATCGTAAGCCTGTGACGGTCGCCTTGCTGCAGCCGGCAAGCGGACGGCCCGGAGTCCCGAGAACATGACGCTGTTCGAGACACCGATGGGCGAGTCCTACTTCTGCCCAACACCCAAGCTGGTCACGCTGACGGACTCGCGCGGAGGCCGCAAAGTGGCCGTGCAGTTCAAAGACCTGCGTATACAGGCGTACGATTTCCAAGGAACCTATGGTCCCGGTAAGTATATGTAGAGCTATCGTCTACTGCAGCGTACAACACAAACTTCACAAACACACAACACAAACTTCACAAAGAGTATGACCAAGGTGCCTCAATACTAATATGACTTTCTTCACAAAGAGTATGACAAGATAAAATGCAGTGCTGGAGATAGGTGTGCGTCGAGCATCTTGGCGCCACGCTACTAAATCGCAGCTACCCACCAAGCCAGTGCATGTTTCCACTTCGAAACCATGCTGTTGTCGCAGAACAAGTTAAAGTTCCTCCTTAAAGGCGATGCACTGATAGCGATAGTGACGCGTCAAACTGCTATTCAAAGGTATAGCACCCTAACTAAAGATTCGTAGCTTTGAAGTCATAGCGCTAATGACTATGGAGAGAGAAAAGAGAACGAGGCACCAAAAGCGTCTTTTTCTTTTTGATGCGAAGCATCTTAAAGCGGTGGCATGTCCCGCGGCGTCGGCGTCCGCACTCATACTGAGCATGCGCAACTCTCCTCCTTCCCTCTCTCCAACAGCTGCACGTTACTCTCTCCACTTCTCTCCTTACCACCTGCTTGCGCTTCTCCTGCGTTCTCGCTTCTGCTCTCGCGGCGCATGCGCTACTCTCCTCCTCTAGTCTCCTCTCCTTCAAGTGTGAATATAAAGCGGGTAGAGCGCTGCGCGCGTTCAGTTCAGCGCTTGCTTGGGTTCACTCCGCTTGACTCCGTTGATGCTTCCGATGAAGTGTGATGGAAGCAACAGTCCCGTCAGTTAGAGGGTTGGCGCAAGCAAGCGTCAGCATCAGCCCACAAACTAACAGCAACGCGTTGGCAGTGCGGGTGTGGCGTCCGCACTGCGCATGCGCAACCTCATCCCCCTCCTCTCCTTGTCTCCTCTCCGAACGTCGCACGTTGACTATGGGAACGCTCTTTCTTCGATGGACGCTTTACCAGCTCGCAAGGAACGAGAACGCGCCCTCGCCCGCGAGAGACAACGCTGACGCAGGCAGCGTCTGCTAGCGTCATACCGAGGCAAACGTGACACCTAGCGAAACCGATGCAAACGCGGTGTGCACCCCCCGTGCTGCTTCGCATCGCTTCATGGTCCCCTTCTGGCGCATCGAGAGGAGGGCTTGGGTGTTGTGAATATGTGAACACCTTACATGTAGACAACCGCGGCACCTCGACATGGCATAGGGATTTTCATCAGTTGTACACGAGGGAAAGTTTTCGAACGACTCACATTGTTCCGGAGAGAGTGATTTGCACGCGCCAGAGCCCTGCGCAAACCTGTCATAAAGCAGGTCCGCCGCGGTGGTGTAGTGGTTAGGGTACTCGGCTGCCACCCAAAAAACGCGGGTTCGATCCCGGCCGCGGCGGTCGCATTTTCGATGGAGGCGAAAATGCCAGAGGGCCGTGCACTGTGCGATGTTTAAGAACCCCGGGTGGTCTAAATTTCCGGAGCCCTCCACTACGGCTTTTCTCTCCTTTCTATCTCTTTCCCTCACCCCCCACGGACGCTTAGCCGTGCTCCCTACATCGGCTGCAGAAATTAGCGTCCTTTCCTTCACCAAACCACCACAATCATCATCATAAAGCAGGAGCGTCCGCGAACGGTGAAACTTCGCAAGCGAAACCGAACGGGTTGTCAGCGTATCGTTTTGTGAACGCACACCGCTGTGCGGAAGGCGCATCATTTGCTTGTCGGCAGCGCTCTTTGCGTTCCTGGAGTAGAGCGCGTCGCAACGCAACTGGCTACCATTGAAAATATAGGATCGCCGACCAAAGGTTGTTGTTAAACGGATGACGTTTCGGCTTCCGTACGGAAGCCTTGTTCACTGCGCGGAAAGCGCAAAACTCAGTGCTTATGTATGTCGTAGTAATCGCCCCAGGCATCTTGCGTATGTAGGCGGGAGATTACCTGCATTGTGATTAAGTGTTTTGTCAGTTGTTTGGATTATGAGGGACTCCAGATAACGGCGTGACAACCAGTCCTTCTCTTTCCCAATGACGGTGGCTTCTTCCCAGGCTATTTCGTGTCTCGTAGTTTCCACGTGTTCGGCAAGCGCGTTCGTTGTAATTTTCTTCTTGCTGACGTCGTTCTTGTGGTCCCTCAAGCGTCTCTCGAAGTTCCCGCTCTCGCCAATGTAGCAGTTGTCAGAATCTGCGCAGGGAATTTTATAAATGACGCCAGGAAACTTTTCTTTTATTTTGTCTTTAACAGCCACCAGTTCCTGCCGCAGCTTGCACGCAGGAACGTGAGCGACGTGCACATCGTAAGTGCGCATAACACGGGCCAACACTCGCTCACGCCCGGCACATAAGGAATGGCGGCTCGGGCTCGGCAAGGAGGATGAACCGGTGCTGATGGGCGTGATTGCCGTCGTAGAACGGAATCTACGAAGTGCTTTGGATAGCCGCAATCGCTGAGTTCACGTCGCATGCGGCGTAGGTCAGCAGCCCGATCCTCGGGCCTCGAACAGGTGTTTTTGGCACGTTTGGCGAGGGAAGCGACAACAGAGCGTTTGTGGCAGGCCGGATGTACAGAATTGAAGTGAAGATACTGGCCTGTGTGGGTTTCCTTTCTGTACACCTTGAAAGAGAGGAGGTTGTCACGACGTTCAACCAGGACGTCCAGAAAAGGAAGAAGACCTGCGGCCTCCTCCTCTACGGTGAACTGGATGGAAGTTTCCATGATATTCAGGTGCTGCGTGAAAGCACATAATGCATTCTTTTTGATTATGCAGAAACAATCATCGATATAACGGAGGAATACCTTTGGGCGTGGCTCGAACGTAGCCAGTGCGCGAGATTCTAATGATTCCATGGTAAGATTGGCTGTTGTAACCGATATAGACGCGCCCATGGCTGTACCATGGACCTGTTTGTATACCGTGCCCTGGAAGAGGAAGTAAGTGTTTTCAAGGCAAAACTGCAACAGCTTCAAAAGATCCTCTTCTTCGATAGGGGTTCGTAGGGGTTCGGCAGCGCTTCCAGCTCCTACCATCGCACCCTGGCTGAATGTGGGTTCGAATCCCAGCGAGCGTACTTTTTCTATCTTAAATGTCTGTTTTTCAGAAATCTACTTCCGTTACGGAAGTACGTCACAGATTTTTTTGGTGGACCCCGGCCTAAAACGCTGTGTTAATTTATCGTCGGGCTGGGGCATCAAACCTACGACCGCCGTGTTACGAATCCGTCGCCCTAGCCACTCATCCACTGTTGGCTACGTCCGGTACGCTTGAATAAGTAGGTGCAGCGAACGGCACGCGCCCTTACTATAGTTGAAGCAAGGTATGAGACTGGGCTATTTGGTGAACCGTAGTGTAATAAACAGCGCACAATCGGACAACGGACAAAGAACAGCGCTTGCATCTGTCACTACTTTCGTTAGTTGTCCGCTTATGCCCTGTTTATTACACCACGCCTCCTCTATTCTTTTTTTTTTTCGCAGTCAGTCGGATCCGGCCGTTCACCACCCTCTCCGTCGACTCTTTCCTACCATTTCCCGTCGGATAGCGCTCGCACTTGCTGCACGGTCGGAGGCCAGAGTACCTTACGTGGCGCCTCATGGCCGCTGTCGGAACAAGTATTCTTTTTGATAAGTTGTACCTATATATGAGCGGGGCGGCGCTTTGAAACCCTCTTGAGGGCCATGCTAGGCTGTGACGCTTGCTGTTGACGAGACGCGAGGTTTGCTGGTGGCGCGCCTGTGATAGCCGATAGCGTGTTTGATAACCGATAACGTCTTTATGCTCCAGCGAAGATTTTCTGCTATCTCGACCACGCCATCTACACGCGCAAAATGACTTTCGTCAACAAGGCGCTTGGAAACACGAACGTTTCACCGTATAGCGCTTGATAAGTTTAGTGATAAGTACTCGTCAGCAGAAGGACCACTGTGAACTGCGAATAACGCTACCGTAGCATGCCTCGATGCCAGAAAGCTGTCGATCCTTCAAGCGTCGCTCTAGATTATCGCAAACGCAAATAACGCCGCGTGGCGCATACAGAGAGAGCTACCACGAAAGAAGTGCGAAGAAATCTGACAGGACGCCGCGTCTGCAAGGCAACGGCAGCGACGCGCTCTCCGACGCACGTGTGATGCAAGCAGCCGTACCAGCCGTACCCTTTAGGTGGTGTCGCACAACTCACTGAACAAAGAGGAGCGAGCGTTCGCACCGGTTTGACGCTAGCAGACGCTGCCTGCGTCAGCGTTGTCTCTTGCGGGCGAGGGCGCGTTCTCATTCCTTGCGAGCTGGTAAAGTGTTCATCCAAGAAAGAGCGTTTCCATAGTAAACGCGCGCCGTTCGGAGAGGAGAAGAGGGGGAGTAGGATGCGCATGCGCAGTGCAGGTGTGGACGCCGCACGGCGGATGGATGGAGGGAGGGAGTGGCATAGCCCCGAGCATGAGCTACTTCGCATCTAAAATAGAGGAGGCGCTGATTACACTATTACTATGAATGTCGTCGTCATTTTGGTTGCTTGAGCATTCGTGTGTATTAGAGCGAACACTATAGGAGGCGCCCTGAGCCAGCTCCAGCAAGTACTATACGGTCCTTATAGCAGAAAGTGTCGTGTCTTTCGTGTCTTCCTCTCCTGGAGTATTCGTTAGGTGCGTGCTGCTTCTCCTATAAAACCTATAAGGTAATATGGCCTATAACAATACGTATTAGCTCCACCGACGTAGCCTGGAAGAAGGGGATGAACGGTTCTACCTCGTCCCTTCTTATTAGTTTGTAGGCGTGAATATGACGAACACGTATACAATTACAAGCACGCCCACAGACATACATAGAGAGGGGTCGGACGGGCCCTTCCCGGCTACGCCATTGTAGCCGCGGCGGTGGCTGACAAGCGCACGTACCCAACCGCATCAAAAGTTGCCGGATTCCCATCGACGCATGCTTTCGCGACTGTTTTCAACGCCATAGCGCGTGCATTCCCGTAATGACGCTTACCTCTCCGTGCAGCACACCGATGCAGCCAGGTGCGAATGGCTGGCGTCCAGGATCCGTTCCCGCAGGACGAGACGGTGCCCATCGCCGTAGGCTCCACACTCGCAGTTGCTGCGGTTGCCGTTGTCGTCGGCTACGCACTCTACCGATCGGTCTTCGTGCGGCGGGTGGACTACAACACCATGAACTAAGCGATCACACCAGCCGGTCTACCCCCATTGCTGGGCGTCAAAAACCTATTCGGTCCAGCTATCTTTACCGGAAGGCGAGCATCCGAGTGCTCGAACGTGGCGCCGATAACATCACCGCAGAGCCGTTTTAGCATGCCGCCTATCCCCAGCTTAGCCATACACACATGATGTTGCTTATCAGTGAAAGCTGCGGCGTGTCGGTGACGGATGCCACGGCAATCACAGGCTGGTAGCGGCATGCTAAAACTCTAGTCCCGAATCGTACAACCACCGTCAAACAGGGCGCCCCGTCTTCACTCTGGCGTCCGTCATAGGCGAGATCACGCCGTCTCATGCCAGATACCAGTGTGCCGTTACGGGGCTTGCGTGAATCGCTGGATTGGCATGACGGGACACGGACAAGACGCGAGCGTGACGTTGCTATAACCACGGCCCCTCAACAAAAAAACAATTGAGCGGCCGTGCTATAACATACGAGCTGCTATCGGCACTGCACAAAGCCGCGGTCTGCAACTCGGTGGATTGCAGACTCAATAGGCGATCCGCCCCGTTCAGTTATTATTAATAGCAAGGGGAACGCCTAAGCACAACGCGATCACGAAATCCACTTGCAAGCTTCGCGACCGCGATTACCTATCGCGATGCAGGACTGGCCACGAGTGCTTAACTCTGAAGTTGGTGGGCAGCCGCGAAATATCTTTTCGAGGTGGTCGGTCAGCGCCAATGCGTTCCTCACAATAACCTCCACGATCACGCAAACAATATACATGCGCGCACACGCAGCTGTTTGTAAGCGCGCAATGTGACCCTTCACCTGCATACGGCAGTGGAGGATCGTACATAGCAGTGCTCTTAAACGCCGTATTCGCGGCCTTGTAAGCATTACACGATAGCGCAAGGCGAATGACTTGCATAAGCTTCTAAGCATGAAACTGTTGGAGACAGAAAATGGGGCACCATTATCCGTAATGCCGTTCCCACATGCACACAAGGCCGAAAACGTTAACGGAAGCTTTAATGTCAAATTAAACGACCCAACACGGTTTGCCTTCATGAAGAGGCCAAGAAGCTATAGGTCTGCGTAGCATGCGTCTTACCTTGGCGTCACTTGCTGCCGACGAAAGCACACTATTCAATTTCCACGACGTTCAATGCTACAGGTGGCCCCCTTTTCCCATTAGCTGCGTAAAAAAAAATGCATCTAAATATTCGGAAAGTCTCTGGAAGTCTTGCAGCTTACCGTGCGTACTTTTACAGTTTCGGTACTGCAGTTACGCAGCCTGTGTGAAAGAAATACTATAGTAAAAAAAACTGAGCACGTATGTTAGGAAACGCTGGGTGTAACTGACCTACTGAGGTTTGTTACAATCGTGACAGTTCTTTGCTTTGACTTCTAAGCAGCCATAGCAGAAGCGATCGAGGCCAGAAAGCCATCCTGCATTTCGTGCAGCATTGCATATAGCAAATTGTTGTCGCAGTGTTACAATGGCAGGTTTAAAGTTATCCAAACAAAACAGAAGCTCAGGGGATGGTGGTGGCTTTATAATGAAAAATATTTGAACAGGGAATATCGCTGACGAATACGAGAACTATTATCAAAACGCTGGCTCTAGCGACCTTACCTGTACAACATTTCTCATCATGATTTATAGTATGATATATAAAGTACGCAACTTTCGGCAAATGAAAACTTCAATGGCGTTACAGACAGGACTATAGTCAGAGGATCGAGACACTATTTGACAATAAGAGTAAGCTAAACACGACGAAGGCTGAGACTGCACAGTGCTGCCGGTAAATGTGTTTATGTATATGTGATCGAAACATCGAGCAATCAAAGGAAATAGATTGTGTGTATGTGAGCATGGCAAGGAAAATATGGGTCTTCATTCTTCACACCCGCCATGCCTAGCTGTGATTAAGACGCCTCGAGTGGTGTCAACGCCTTGTTGTTTTTTTTTCTTTTCATTAGGGTAATAAAAGCTTCAGTAGCGTCAAGGGGCAGTCATACTATCGTTTTCTACTGCAGCAGTTGCAGCACGGTTACCGCACTCAGATGAGGTCTTCCAGATGAGATATGTTCAGCCTCCTTTTAAGACGGCATATTTTCCTTTGACGAGACAGCCGAGTCATATTCATAATGCACCAATGTCTTCCATTATGGATAGGTCGAAGTTGGAATACAGTCCTACATGTAAGCTGTTTGCATCGGATTCGTGGTTTGAACAAAACGCGGATCAAACGAGACCCCCCCCCCCCCCCTTTTTTTTATGCCAACAAATTAGAATGTCGCAGAAGATAATGTGTAATGCAGAAAAAATTTTTCACGCGAAGTAGACCTGTGTTCTATTTTATATGCTCTGTCGAACGTAGTTCCTGAGGCATGCCAAAGAAAATAGAATGACTAAACAGAATACTATGACGCCAGTAGAGTGTCTACTTCCAGCCTACAGATGTACACAAACGAAACTATAATCCAGCTTTGTCGCAAACTTATCACTGTAAGAAAAGCGTCGATGTCGGTGTACTTGTTGGACAAGACGGCTTTGACAAGATGTTTCACCTTATATGTATACCTCAGACTTCCCTCATTCAAGTACCCATCAAGCGCAGGAATTTAGGTCGTTTCTCATTGCGTTTAAATTGAAAGGACCTCTCACCAGTATGGCCATTGCAAATAAGCAAGCGTGCGCATAAATGACTCGACAGCGATCGTGTACCCCTTGGCAACCGCTTGGTGCGAAACCGGTAGAAATTAAAACAGAACTCCTCACGCCCTTCTTTTACAAACTGGGGGTAGGTAAGGAGGGAAATACAAGCTCATGCCCGCCCCCTTGCGGGGATGCGTAGGGGGTATGCGGTCACCTAGGCGTTCTCAGGAGCATCCAAGGCAGGTCCAGAATCACGCGCATGCGTCCAGACTGCTCAAGAGCTGCCGTCGTTTACATTGACAGCATAAGTAAAGAGCAAACAGGGCACCGGCCTGCACCAATTTCAGCAAGGACGCGCTTACTGAAATGTTATCATTCGGTTACCCTTACCAACACAATATTCACCCCGTGGAAGCATCAAAACTTAACAATCATGTGGAGATGCTTGCTCATAAAGCGAGAAACTGTGCGTGTGCCTGACAAGGTTTATGCTATAGACTGCAAAACATGCATGCTGTGCCACTGCGCAGACCGAAGGTCACGTGTACAAGTTAGTGCGTTACATTTGTTGACAACTGTTCTTGTTTGTTAAGACAAGTGTACATTGCATAGTAAAGTAATAGTGTCCAGTTGACAACTGTAGGCTTCATTTTTTTTCTTTGTTGTTGTTCACTCTAAAGTGTATATATAGTCAGCGACAAAATTGCCCAGGATATAAGGTTTGCAAAAAGAAAATCTAAGTTTCTCAAAGAGGCATGCTTTGTTCGACTGTATATATTCAGAGTTAAATGAAGGCTCATAACCTGAAAGACACGGAAACAGTACCGCCGTGCCTCTGAGCGTCCCGAATACTTTTATATAATGCTCACAACCATCACACAAGGCTCCAACCAGCTTCAGTTTTGCCTCAACGAGTAAAAGCATAAAAAGCGATCGAGTGAGTCAAAACACAGTGTGACTTAAGAAACGAAATCAAGACCTGCAGCTGAGGTATTATATCTAATCATTAAGGACTCTCTGGGGCATCAGAGTATTCTTCTTATAGTTTCGAGCTCCCGGACCTCCATGCAACGCAAAAGGAAAACTAAAAAGAAAAATCTACATTAAAAAGAAATTATCAGGTCAGTACTTTTAAAGCGTGACGACACAGTGTTAACTTTAAAGATTCTATCAGTAGTAGTGTACTGGAACACACTCTTATCAACTTGCTTATAAACACCAAGCGTAAACGCATCACAAGTTACTATTTGTCACCATCGTGATGATGGTGCACAAGCACACCTCGGTGCAAATTAAAGTGCGCCGTCGACACATTTTTTTCATTGTTTTTTTTTTTTCAAAAGGAGCCCTATCGTGGCAGGCGAAGCTTGGATTGTGCGTGCTTTTTTTTTCTTTGTCCGTCTGTCTGTCTGTTTACTTTCTTTCTTGCTTGCTGTTTCCCTAGCTTATCCTTTCTTTTGTTTCTTTATTTCTATCGTTCCTTCCATGCTTGCTTTCTACTGTTTTGTTTTTCCATATTTCTTTCCATGTTTCTTTCCTTCTTTTTTTGGTAGAGAATCCAAGAGGTGACTTATGTGCTCCCATCTTGTTCGTTTGCCGAACCAGCGCCTGGTCGAACTTGCACTGATGCCGACGTGCGTGCTCGTGTTACGGGCGCTCGCCTTGCACTTGAATACTCGAAGCGCAAGACAGAAAGATGTGCAAGTGTACTGCTTTCACGAAGATGATTGTTTCTTCGTACAACGCTAACAATGCCGACACTTGTGATGCAATACAAGCTTTGCTTGAATGCTGGCGTGCAAGTCGCAGGGAAGGCGGGCGTCGACTGACGGGCGAGTAGATATTTTGGGTGCAACCTTGTAATGCATATGAAATAGCACAGTTATGTCGCATCGAACGAAAAAAGATTTCTGTGGAAGAGTGAACATACATGTATCTGTCTCACAAGCATTCATAATAAAATAATATATGCAAATCTACAAATTCACGACTGTTTTCGTGGTATTGTTTTTCTAAGTATACCACACTATACACCTTTCCACCGAAGGCTCCCTGGGCGCCGCATCCCCCTCTGGATTTCTGTAAATATGCGCCTTTCCCAAAAAAGGCACTGCCGAGGCACTATATACACCCGTGCAACAGTCCAGAGAGGAAATGTACCCGCTCTCCCTTGGAAAGGTCTACAGGCAAAAGCAGAACACGCATGTTTGTTTATTACGTTGGGAATTAACAATGCTTTTACTATATGCGAGTGGAAATTAAAGGAAAAACTAGACGGCAGGTGTGAAATCTGCTAAAACAGAGGGGCATTTGGTTCTCCTGTGTTTTCCTTGTGATTTACAAGGTTTTTCAGCGCCGGCGTATAGTCGCTTATTTCTTCACTGTCATGCAGCAGGCGGCCTAATGCAAGAGTGGGCTCTATCACGCACTCGGCCTTCGCGCTATTAATCGCCATCGCGTAGCAGTGGACTGAAGGCAAACATGGCTCGAGAGTAGTTCTAGGGAACGCTACGCGTCCACCGTGACGAACACAGCGACAGCTGACAGCTCCGCTGTTAATAGAAGGTGTCACAAAACGTTGCCGCTGCTTCTGAACTCTTCGTCTAATTTTTCCGCGTCAGCAAGGTCAATAGAAATGGATATATGAATTTGAAGGCCTTTATGGCAGTTGATTGATTGATTGATTGATGCAAACTTTATTTGGTCCAGAGAAGACGCAGGGGAGACCGCGCGCCACCCGGCTAGTCCCACGTAGGGACCGCCAAGCCGAGCTTGGCGGCCCGTTCGCGGGCACTCTGGACGGCCAGGGTTTGGTCATGGAGTTCGGGGCTGCGCAAGAGCGCTGCCCACCTGTCCTCGCTGAAGGCGGAGCCGATGGCTTCACATTCCCATAACACATGGTCCAGTGTTGCTAATAGTCCACAGGCAGGGCAGTCCGCACTGGGATACCGTTCAGGGTATATGGCATGAAGAGCCGCAGGGTTAGGGTACGCACGGGCTTGTAATAGTCTAAGGGTAACTGCCCTCGCCCTGCACAAGGCAGGGTGTGGGAGGGGGAATACCCGTCTTGACAGATAGAAGTGCTTCGTTATTTCGTTGAACGTCAACAAAGGTTCCCCGTGAGGCAGAGGCACTGCGGAGGCGGCGCGGTCAGTAAGTCCTCGCGCGGCCTCATGCGCACCCTCGTTAGGGTTAGAGGTAAAGCCCTCAGTCGAACCCAGGTGAGCGGGAAACCAAATGATTGAATGGGGAGTGATACTTTTGACGCTTTGGAGAATGCGGAGGGCCTGAGGGGCGACCATCCCGGTTTCGTAAGCCTTGATAGCCGCCTTGGAATCGCTGTATATTGACTCTCTGCGACTATCTAGCATAGCCAGCGCGATTGCAACCTGTTCGGCTACCACGGGCTTCGATGTGCGTACCGTAGCGGAGGAAGTGAGCCTGGAATTTGAGTCGACGATGGAGACAGCGAATGCCTCTTGTTGGACATATGCCGCAGCATCTACGAAGCTTGCCTCAGTGTGCTCGCTACGGACATGCGCGAGCAGAGCTCTACCCCTGGCCCGACGTCGACCGACGTTGTGTGCGGGGTGCATATTGCGGGGAACGGGTGCGATGTGCAGTTGAGACCTGATGTCTCTGGGAATCCGCACGGCGTCGGGGCACTGGTCAACAGAGTTGAGGCCCATTTCTTCAAGTATCTCGCGGCCAGCTTTGGTTCCGGAAAGCCTGAGCAACTGTGAGCGCTCTTGCGCCTCGATTATCTCTTCGAGTGTGTTGTGAACTCCAAGCATGAACAGGTTTTCGGTGCGAGTGCTTACAGGCAAGCCGAGGGCGAGCTTGAATACCTTTCTGATTAGAGAATTGAGCTTGCTCCTCTCTGCAACAAGCCAGTTATGCATGGCCGCCGAGTACGAAAGGTGGCACAGCACAAAAGCATGTATAATGCGGATGAGATTGTCTTCCTTGATTCCCCGGTGCCTGTTGGCGATCCTCCGGATGAGGCCGAGAGCACTCTCCGTCTTGGCAGTGATCTGTCTGAGTGCAGTTCCGTTTGCACCGTTAGACTCGATATACATCCCCAATATTCGGAGCGAGTCCACTCTGGCCACTGGGGACCCGTCACCAGTGAAAAGCCGTATTTCGCTTTCGGACGCAGGTTTCCAGTTACGGTGGCCGCCGCCTCTGGGTCTTTTCTTGTAGAGCAGTAGTTCAGATTTTGATGGAGAACACCTGAGCCCGGTCGGACGGAGAAAACGCTCGGTCACATCGATGGCGCTCTGCATGGCTTCCTCAACTTGGCCTTCGCTCCCGCCGGCGCACCAGATGGTGATATCATCTGCATAGATGGTATGGTTAATTCTTTGAATCTTGGCGAGCTCCTTAGAGAGCCCGATCATTGCGATGTTAAATAATGTTGGCGAAATAACTGAGCCCTGAGGTGTGCCGCGTGAACCGAGGGTGAACTCTTGTGAGAGGTATCCTTCGATCTTGAGCTTGGCAGTTCTCTGGCTAAGAAAGGATCGCACGAAGTCGTAGGCCCTCTTCCCAAGCCCGAGGCCGGCGATAGACTGGAGAATGAATTCGTGGGAAATATTGTCGAAAGCCTTCTCCAGGTCTAATCCAAGGATGGCTCTAGTATCTCCCGTGCTCCGGTCGATGATCTGGTGCTTTATTAACTTCATGGCGTCCTGTGTCGAGAGGCCAGCTCTGAAACCAATCATATTGTGGGTGTACATGTCATTGGTCTCGAGGTGCACCTTGAGGCGGTTCAGCAGGGCATGCTCTGCGACCTTACCGACACAGGAAGTTAAGGAAATTGGTCTTAAATTATCGATTCCTGGTGCTTTACCGGGTTTCGGGATGAGTACCGTGTAGGCCGTCTTCCACTGCACGGGGACCTGCCCCCGACGCCAGACCTCATTAATTTTTTCGGTGAGGAAATCTATGGACTCATCATCAAGGTTCTTGAGCATCTTATTAGTCACGCCATCCGGGCCAGGGACGGATTTGCCGTTTAGGGAGAAAAGGACCTGTCGGATCTCGGCCACACTGAAGTCCTGGTCCAACTCCGGCACGTCACACCCCGCGTAGTCTGGAAACTGGGTTGGAGCAGAGTTATCCGCTACTGGCAGATATTTGTCTATGAGCGTGTTGACAACCATCTCGTCCGGGGTAGAGTCGGTAGCAAGATGAATGACTCGCGCGAGAGATCGTCTCTGGCTGGACCTGCTGCTGCCCTGATCAAGAAGGTGTTTGAGAAGACCCCAGCTCTTCCCGGATCTTAGCTGGCCCTCGACGCTTTCGCAGAGCTCGTGCCATTGTTGTTTACACAGGGTTTTGCAGTGCTCCTCGATCGCCCTATTAACCTCGGAAACCTTCTTGCGTAGCCTCCTGTTATGCTTCTGCCCCTTCCATCTAGTGAGTAGGGCTTGCTTGGCTTCTAGCAAGCGGGCTAACCTGCTGTCCATGTTTTCAACGTCGAGGTCAGTGACGATCTCCTTGGTCGCTGCCGCGGCGTCATCTCTGATTCCTTTGCACCAACCTTCAAAATCTGTCCCGGCCGTCGGTGCGCGCTCGGCTCTGACTTTGCGGAAAACGTCCCAGTCGACCACCTTGAATTTCCTCGTTCTAAAGCGGGCAATCGCGAAGGATACCTCGATGACGTAGTGGTCACTTCCTAGGTCTAGAGCCGTGTTGACCCACTTGACCTCACCGATATTCTTGACAAAAGTGAGGTCCGGGGTAGTGTCCCGGCATGTGGAGTTACCTCTCCTAGTGGGGAAATCCTTGTCAGTGATAAGCGTCAAGTCCGCTTCTGTTGCAGTCTGCCATAACTCGCGTCCCTTGGGGGTATCATAGGCGTATCCCCACACGCTGTGTGGGGCGTTGAAATCCCCGACTACGACGAGGGGATAACTACCAGCCATGCTGACGGCCCTCTTCAGGAGAGAGTCCGCTCTCGCCCTGCGATAGCTGGGACTGCAGTATATGTTGAGGATAAAAAGGCTGTTTCTTCTGAGGCCCTTTTTGGGTGAGTTCATGAGAATTTCGGTCATGACGTACTCGATGCCATCGGCAACTTCTCCGAGGTCACGCGAAAGGTAAGTATACCTTCTGCTGACGAGTGTAGCAACTCCCCTACCTCGTGAATGCGATGACACAACCATGGCAGTTCATGTAATTTTCTTGTACAGTTATTTCTGACATTTCATTGGCGCATACGTATTTTGCTGCCGTGAAAGCCTAATCTGACCTAAAGGAAACCTACGACTTTTCACAGTATAATACCATAGCCACTGAGCTACTGCGACGGACTCTTCTATGAGGTTAAACGAACACAACTCACTTTGTTGCCAAAACACATGCAGAAGTAAGACACTGTCAGAATTTAGATAATGCCAAGCATCAGCATCGTATTCATTTTCAGAATCTCTAAACGCCCCGATAACAGCTTAGCAAGGAAGCCTCGCTAAATCGAGTCACCTGCGCTAAACCGTTAATGGGAGGACAGAGTGACCAAAGTGATAGCGCAACTTGAATTCGTGATGATTGTTGCAGTGCGTTTCACAACTATTGCGCGTAGTTGACAAAAACGCTCACATAAACAAAAGTGCAGCATTGAGTACACCCAATCCAGCATTGCTAGCAATATGCGCGCGGAAACAGTATTCTGTGATAAACTGATATTTTTCGTTTAGTTTTCAGTAAATCGTAGGTTTTGTAAAAGTACGCTTCCGGCATGATTACACGCGAAACGTTGGAAGCGAAAGTACGTGCAACAGCGCCTAATGGGCCCCTCGCTCCTGCCCAAGAAACTCGCTGCTGTCCGCGTGACACGGGTATAATTTTGTATTGGACACATGCAAACCAAGAACATACAAAATGACCTGTGAGAGAGAGAGAGAGAGATAATGGGCGGAAGGCAGGGAGGTTAACCGGAAAGGTGAATATCCAGTTTGCTACCCTGCACTGGGGAAGGGGTGAAGGGAGACAGAAAGGGATGAAAAAAGAATAAAGAAAGAAGGAGAGAGGTCAAATCGCGCACACACACACAAGCACGGCATGTGTCACAGACGGTTCACGAGGCCCGTTGCGCGCAAAAACTTGAGCACAGCCTTCGTGGCTTTCTGCTGCGAGACACTATCTGTCCGGCATTCCAATATGGTTTGCTCGGACAGCGGTCGATCATCAAGGCGTGACAATTCTGTGGCGAGAGTCTGTCGCTGGGAGCAGTACCCAGGGCAATCGCAGAGGACGTGCACAATTGTTTCCTCGCTGCCGCAGTGAATACAGGCAGCACTGTCTTCCAGTCCAATGCGACAGCTGAAACTTCTTGTGAATGCCGTGCCTCGCCACAGGCGGCAAAGTACGGTAGTTTCACAACGGGTAAGCCCACGCGGAACTCGAAGTTGTAGTGATGGGTCGAGGCGGTGCAGACGGGTATGCAGAAGACCAGGAGTGTTCCACAGCGCTATAGTCATATCACGCGCAAGCGAGCGAAGTTTTCTTACTGCATCCGTTCTTGACAGTGGGATGGCTTGCAGCACTCCAATTTCGTGGGCACGTTTCGCAGCATTATCTGCGTGCTCGTTGCCGATTATTCCAGAGTGGCCTGGTAGCCACTGAAACGTGATGTCATGACCTTTGTCGGTTAATTGGTGATAGAGCTGTCGTGTTTGAAGCACTAATTGGTCTTGCGGCCCGCTACGTAAGGCCGATAAAAGGCACTGAAGGGCTGACTTAGAATCTGTAAAGATTGCCCATTTCTGTGGTGGCTCCCCATCGATCACGCAAAGTGCGGTGCGTAGTGCCTCAAGCTCTACGGCAGTCGATGTTGTGCCGTGAGACGTCTTGAACATTACATCTACTGCTTTGGCAGGGAAGGTCACAGCTCCTGCAGATCTGCCTGCTGCTGTTGAGCCACCAGTGTGAAGCTGAAGATGATTCCTGTAGTCCTCATGCAGCATTAGCAGAGACAGCTGCTTTAAAGCCGGTGGTGACAGCTCCGCTTTCGTCCGAATCCCTGGCACTGTCAGCCGGACCTTTGGACCGGTCAAACACCAAGGAGGCGTCGGAAGTCTCTCAGCAGGAGTATAATTCTTTGGGAGGCACTCGCGGAATGCCGATAGCCTCTTACAAAAAGAGGCACCGGGCCGGTCTTCTGGAAGCGAGGTGAGGTGGTGAGCAGGAGCACGAGCTAGGTGTCGAATGTGTGTCCTAAGCACCTCCAAAGTGATGTGAGTGGTGGCAGGAAGGTCTTTGGCCATCGCTATAGTATCCGCTGTTGAGGTGCAGCGTGGCAATCCGAGGCAGATCTTGAGTGCCTGGCCCTGAACGCTTTCGAGTATGCGTAGGTTACCTTTACAGGTGTCAGTCAGCACCGGTAAGCTGTATCTCAGGTGCCCGAGAAAGAGCGTCCGGTATAGGTGCAACATGGCGTTCACTGACGTACCCCACGTTTTCCCTCCGAGGAAGTGGAAAACTTGTGAGGTGGCCGTTAGGCGCTTCTTGAGACCGGCCACATGGGGACTCCAGCACAGGTCCCGATCGATGGTGACTCCCAGGAACCTGTGCGTCCTCGCGTAACAAATATTTTGCCCCTTGATAGAGATGGCATAGGCTGTCATTGGCTTTCGCGTGAAAGCGACCAGCGCCGATTTTTCAGGCGAAATTTCAAGGCCTTGTTCATTAAGGTATGCCGATATCGAAGTCGCGGCTTTTTGGAGCCTCGCGCGTATCTGAGGACGTGTTACGCCTGACGTCCAAACACAGATGTCGTCTGCATAAATCGATATCTGTACACAACCTGGTATGAGTTCCACGAGACCAATCAGAACCAAATTGAATAACGTGGGGCTCAAGACGCCCCCTTGAGGAACTCCACGGTGTGTGCAGTGCTGAGAGGTTGGCCCATCGTCGGTTCGCACAAAGAAGGATCTCATCTGTAGGTAGGCACGAATCCAGCGGTACGCTCGGCCACCAAGACCGACGGACTCAAGGGCGTCGAGTATGGCCTCGTGAGAAACGTTGTCGTAAGCTCCTTTTATATCCAAAAATAGTGCCGCGGTTAATCGCCTGCTCAATTTCTGGTGTTGGACGTAGGTTACGAGGTCAACAACGTTGTCGATAGAGCAACGAACGCGTCGAAAACCGGCGATGGCACTCAGATAAACCTCGTAGCGCTCTAGGAACCACTCCAGTCTGGCGAGGATCATGCGCTCCATCAGCTTCCCTACACAACTAGCTAGTGCTATTGAGCGGTATGAGCTGTGAAGTGCCACAAGTGCGTTGCCGGCACTTGTTCTGCAGTTCTGCAAGCCACCTGCACACTTTCTTGACGGCCTCAGAGATCCTCCTTAAAAAGGTGCTTCAATTGCAGGCCACGACAACAGTGCAGAGCTTTCGTTTGATTACCAA
Source organism: Hyalomma asiaticum (assembly GCA_013339685.2). Classification (NCBI taxonomy): domain Eukaryota; kingdom Metazoa; phylum Arthropoda; class Arachnida; order Ixodida; family Ixodidae; genus Hyalomma; species Hyalomma asiaticum. The sequence goes on from CM023487.1 coordinate 4,022,600, forward strand.
GGTAAGTCTAAGCCGACTTTCCGTCTCTGCAGTTTACTTTTTAAAATTTTGCGTCAACATATCAGGTCATAGATGGTCTAATTCAATGAAATACGAGAGGCAAGGAGACACGCGCAACGTCCCCCCGGCGAACACGTGGCTAATCGCAGTAAGAAAGGCGACAGCTAACAAGGCGCAAGCAATAGGGTTTTTCCATGCAAGGATTACTTTCCCAAGTAATATTTGAGCGATATCACTTAAGGAGCTCACTGCCTCACGAATCGCCTACCACAGAAATTTTTCAAATCCTTTAGGCATTACCAGAGTTACAGCGTCGTTTGAGGATAGTTATGCTGCCAGATGGCGTTCACTCTCCTTTTGTCGCGATGAGCGCGCTGGCAGCCACGCAGAGGGGTGAGAAAAAGGGGCAAGGGAGACAGACAGACAAAGAACTTTTAATAGACCCTTTTCGGAATACAGCGCCACCTATTGAGAAGGATGGGGACTATGAGACGGCCGCCATCAGTTGGCCGGTCTCGCGGGCGCTACACGTAGAGAACCGGAGAACGGCACCCCTAGCTCGCTGCAAAATCCTATCGCTTGTGGATTCGGTGACATGCCTGTGCATTGCTGCGTGCCGCTTTGCAAACAGCGAGGAGTATTAGGCGATGACGGCTCGAAGGCAAGTCTGCGTTTATACATTTCGTTAGCTTCCTATGTGTTACTTTTGCTAGCGCGCGTCTTACGTCGCTTTTGTCGACTTGCAGGTGTCGTTCTTCGCCTTCCCAAAGGACCCGCTTCTGAAAAAGAGATGGCTTGTTGCAATCAAACGCGACGAAGGAAAGTTGTTTGCCGTGACGAAGCACACAAAAGTGTGCTGGACACATTTCGCCAACGACGACTACTTGCCGAATGTAGTCGGCGGTCGGCGTTATCTTCGTGTTGACGCCGTACCGAGCGTGTTTGCGTTTGGAAAACCCCAGCGTCCAGCTAGAAGAAAGCCGAGGGACCGACAGCAGTGCGTCTCGCGAGCGCAACGGCTGTCCGCCATCGGTCAGGCTGGCAGCTCCGAGCTTGCGTTGGAAACAACGCTTTCTCCCGGTGGCGATGTCGCCGTGTCGCGGGACTGCGCGACAGCAGATGAGGTTCTGGACGCCACCGAGTGCAGTGATAGTGCTTCAGCGCCAACCAGTGCGACGGACTTTCAAGAGCGCCAGGAAGTGTGTGGACGCACATGCCACAGTGGTCAATCTGGAGGAGCAGCTGTCTGAGCACGCATACGCCAACTGGAAAGCGATTTAGAAGGTGGGACCGAAGAGGTGAAGTGCAGCGAGAGTGCCCGAGCTCGAAATGCAGCTGCTTCAAGTCCACCTTCAACAGCTAAAGAGCGACTTGGAAGTCAGCAAAAGATGCGCTTTATAAAGCTCAAAGAGAGTGCGAAATAGTCACTATGGAAAACAAAAAACTTGATCAACAGAAAAGCAGGCGATTTTCAATCGAATGTTTCATGGACAGCCCTGAGGACATAAGCTTCTACACTGGGCTTCCCAACTTTGAATCATTCATGAGCTTTCTGCGTTTGATAGACCCCGGTGAGAATGCAGAAAATATAAGAGTATGGTCTAGGAGCTACTCATGTAGGCCAAGTAATGCAGGAAGGCCACACATGTTGACAGCCGAGGACCAGCTTTTTCTTGTTCTTGTGAGGCTGCGCCTCGGTCTCTTCGAAAGGGACCTAGCATACAGGTTCAAGGTGTCAGTTGCTACAGTTTCAAGAATATGCACCACATGGATCAGCTTCATTTATTTGCAAGTTGGCCAGATGGACATATGGGTGAGCAGAGAGGAGGTTGACAGAACTATGCCAGCCATTTTTAAAGAGCGATACCCAACAACAAGGCCCATTATTGACGCAACAGAACTGAGATGCGAAGTACCAAGCTCCCTGGTTCTTCAGTCAGCTACATACTCAACCTACAAATCAAATAATACAATGAAGGGTTTGGTTGTCGTTGCACCCGACGGCGCGATCACGTTTTTGTCAAAGCTATTTACAGGGTCAGTGTCAGACAAAGAGCTTGTCGAAAAAAGTGGTTTTTTAAACCTACAGTTTCAGCCTGGCGACTTGGTAATGGCCGAGAAGGGCTTCAAGATACAGGACCTGCTCAGCGCAAAAGGAGTTGCTTTGAACATTCCCCCTTTCCTGCAGAGGCAGCGCCTGACTGAAGAAGAAGTTAGAGCAACAGAAGAAATTGCAAGCCTCAGAATACATGTCGAGCGCATTCAACGAATTAAGGCCTTCCACATTTTTGATAGGCCTATTCCACTGTCTATTGCACCAATCAGTGAAATTTGGGCATTGTGTGCATTCTTAAGCAATTTCCAAAGTCCTTTAATAGCAATGTAGGGTTTGCAGTAGCAACAGTCTTGCTGCAGTCATGTACGTGTCGTGTCAGTTCAGTGTAACATTGCAGGGACAACCAAGATGGCTCAGTGAAAGCCACGACTTTTACTCAAGTTGCAAGAAAAGAACACAAGGCTCTGTAGTATCAATTTTATTGACACATCAACAGTTCAAAAATCATCCTGTGCACTGCATCATAGGTCAGCAAACTCACTCATGAGTCTACTCATTCAGACTCAGATCGAGCTGTGAGTATGAGTGAGTCCGGTAGAGGAAAATTTCGGTGAATCCGAGTTCGAGTGAGCTTTCACAGCATGAGTGCGTCTGAGTGAGTTAAAAAATTTTGCCGACCTATGCAGTGCATGACTTTTTTGCCAAGTACGGCAGAAGTGTCCAGAAATAAAAGCTGTCCAACTTCATTCTGCATTTCTTCCACTCAGATTCATTGAATCGAATTCTTTCGACAACCAGAAATTGTGGAGCATACACAACAAAGTCGCTCCAAGTCACCCCTGCAATTGCCATCTGCCCAAGCACCTGATAATAGTAACAGTGGGTGCGGTTTAGCCTATATGTGCCATTATTGTCCTTTATAAGGCATGAGCCTTGAATACATGGTTCTTTAAGGTCTTTCATTGAGCAGGGGCACTTGATTTCTACGATGCCATGAGGTTCCTGTTCCTCGGGGTCCCATACCACACGATCACGAGAGACACCAAGCCACGGGCATCCTGGGTCCACGACAAGGCCGCAGTGAAATGTCTGGATGTTGTGCCTGATGGTGCGCAGCGTTGTTTCGTATTTCTGAACAGCCACGGCTTCACTTGAAACTCCATACCTGAAACAGCAATATTTTGCAGGCTTAGTCATGCTTGCATTCTACGATACAATCAACATTTTGCAGTGCATACAAGGTGTATACATATGTTAAACACAGCATGCAAAGCTACTTCCTTTTTCAAAGTTTCTTGAATACTGTGATAGTAGACACATGAGTGTGATTTGTTGATAACATTGCACCTGTGCATTCATTAGTGCAAATCACTTATAGCCACTGGTGTTTACCGGAAGCAGTGCTACGTATAGCAGATGTAAACAGGGCATAGGAAGTTACTTAACGTGTACACTGTGTTACTGTACCATCTTCTTGCTTTGTTACAAACCAACTTTTTCAATAAAATGTTCAACTCATACTTACTGTATGGCCCTTACTCGAGATAGATCTCTGTCAGTGGTGAGGTTTTGCAGGCCTTTCTCCGTCCACTTTTCACGAGAGACGGCAACACCAAAGTTAGATGACGTTAAGCGGTCTTTGCGAGCAGCTCTCCATGTTGCACTTTGGCTCTGCTGGCGAGAGGTCTGCTCAAGCTTGCGAGCTTCGTCAACAGACATCACGAGAGCCTGCATATAAAGGTGCAGCACATGTTGGGGTTAACACAAAAAATGCCAATATAATCACACTGTAAAGAATATGAGAGCGGACTGTTCGTCACGCTTGTCGTGCGTGTCGCGCGAAGAGAAAAAGGACACGGGAGAAACGTAGCACTTACATTTATCGAAAAAGGAAAAGGGCAAAACACACAAGTAAACAACACACGATCGAGTCAGCAACACAGAGAAAAGTAGCGGACGGTCGACAGTTAGAGTACAAATACCTCACAGTGCACAGTACGGACGGGACTCCGAACCATCCGATGTGCAGGGGTTCGTAGCGGGCGGCGGTGATGGTATGGAGCGGGTCGGCGTTCGATGCTGAGCGCGGAGGTGGCGACGGTTCTTCGTAGCGTTGTCGGGACGCCGAAGCTCTGCATCCAAGACGTGGTTCTAGATGCAGGATTGGTC